>CABHPQ010172034.1:0-40102 GCA_902168405.1 Peromyscus aztecus | reverse complement strand
AGGAGTGTTAAATCAGCTGGGCGTGATGGCGCACGCCTTTAAATTTCAGCTCTCGGGAGACAGAAGCAGGTGGATCTCCGAGTTGGAGGCCAACCTTGGCTACATAGCGAGTTCCAGGCAAGCCAGGGCTACATGGTGAGACCCTGTCTCAAAGAAAAAGAGTGTTAAAACCAGGATCGCTGTCTACAAACTAAGTTTGGAATTTATTTAAATAGCATTGGTATTATTTATGTGCACAGACAAGAATGCCCTGGCATTCTCTAGCCATTCAGTTGTAAGGAAAAAGATGCTAGTATTCCAAATGACTTTTACCTCCAGTTTTTCTTGTTTTCCTTTTGGCGAACTATTCACCAAAATGGCTGAATATTATAATATGTTTGGAAGAAAGGCTTTAAGACTTGTGTACACGGGTATACCACTACTAAAAAGCCTTAAAATAATTTGGATTGCTCCTTCTCTGTAGCATATTATAATCAATTAGTTTCGTTTAGATTTTTCTTTTGGGGTTTGCAGTGTGGAAGATTGAACGCAGGGCTCCACACAGCGTAAGCATGGACCAGAATTTTCCTGTAACACACTTAAATATCTCAAATTGATGTTTTGGAAATTAGACATTTTTGACATTGACTCTTCTCAGACACGTGAATCCTTTTGTTTAGAATAGCTCACTCATTCTGGGTTCTCAATGCTCATCTATCATAGGTTGGAAAATCGATTTTAGCCTCATTATCTAATTGTCAGGATGTGTTTGCGGCAGGACTGATGTTAATTACAATGTTGATGCTTTTAAGAAATACTTGTAAAGCATTCTCTCGTATTTCTGGCAAGAAAATATGCAGAGCTTTTTTCCTTCTGTCTAAAACAAGGTCAGCCATAAATAGATCCTAATGCATACTGGGCGACACATTTATTAACTAAGATTAACTATCTCCTGAACTTCATATACTCTGAGGGCAGTGGTGAGGCGCCCAGCAGTGCCATACATACAGAGGCTGCTGCAAGTGCAAGTTCCAGACCAGCTAGGTAGGCTCTGATGTTTCATCCCCACAGAAGCATTTGGCAGGGAAGGGCCTGTATCCTAATGGTCTTCAGACATTTGAAGGTCTGCCATGCAGGAGGGATTTTATTGCTGTAGAGTAATTCCTGAGCAAGGAAGAGGACACTGAGTACTTACGGGAAGACAGCATCCCTGGTGCTATAAAAGCAAAATTACGATCAGAACTTCAGCAGTGAAAAGAAGGGGGGCTACCCTTCCTCGGGCTCCCTCCCAGTGCAGCATGAATGACAGCTCAGGTCTGGAAGGGCTGTGTGGGTGGGTGGGGGTGTTCTGTTAGTGTCTCCCAGAGTTCCAGTGGCCACTGGATTCCAGGGTGTCTATGTTTCTCTCCTAGCTCTGTGGGTTTGTTCTTAAATGTTCTGCTCTGGCTTCTACAGCTGTGTGCATATTGACATCCCCAGACACCCACTTGAATCCTGGGAAGATTGTAACTGGGTTCCCTGCTCAATGTGGGAGGTGACTCGAACCCTATTTAGTGTTGTTTTGGGGACCTTAGAGATAGTAAAGTGCTCCCACGTGAGTGTGTTGGAAATGTGTTATATATTTCTCTGGCTTTTCTTTTTGTACTAACCACCTAGTCAAGAGAAGTGTCTTCTCGAGGAAGGAAGGAAGAAGTCGTTCTTACTACAAATGAAGTGGTACCATTTGTTCCCTGAGAGTCAGCACGTTGTAAAAGTGTGCTTTCCTGAGCTGAGGACATTACAGGTGGGAAAGAGATGACTCTGGCGCTTGCTCTGCGTTTTACTTTGTTTATTTCATTACTCAAATATGACTCAAGCGTCATCGCAAAACAGTCGAGTCATACCTACCTAAAGTAGTTGTATTCCGTGTTTTCTGGATGGTTTCTAAATATAGCCAGAGTAAAACAAAACCAAAAGGTAGAACCACTGAATTAGAGAGAGGGCCAAAGGGGCTGTCTTAGTTAGGGTAACTATTGTTATGATGAAACACCATGACCAAGAGCAACTTGGGGAGGAAAGGGCTTATTTCACTCACAGTTCCATATAACAGTTCATCATCAAAAGCAGTGAGGGCAGGAACCTGGAGGCAGGAGCTGATGCAGAAGCCATGGAGGGGTGCTGCTTACTGGCTTGCTCAGCCTGCTTTCTTACAGAACGAACCCAGGACTAACAGCCCTGGGTGGCCCCACCTACAATGGGCTGGGCCCTCCAACATCAGTCACTAATTAAGAAAATGCCCTACAGGCTTGCTTACAGCCCAGATTAATGGAGGCACTTTCTCAACTGAGGCCCCTCCTCTCTGATGACTCTGGTTTGTGTCAAGTTGATAGGAAACTAGACAGCCTAGGGGCTTTATAATTGAGGAAGATAGAAGATGTGCCTTTTTTGTGCTATGTCCCTCTTGATGAACTGATTGACAATGGGAATAACGATGTCACCATTAGATTAATGACCAAACTCCCAGGTGTGTGCACTGATTGGGGTTAGCACTCTGGGCCGATGAACAGAGCAGGTTCCTGGGAGCACAGAGGTTTGAAGTGCAGCAGGAGGGTCACAGGGCCTATGGAGTTAAACTGTTGGATCCTCTGGAACTGGAGTTCCAGATGGTTGTGAGCCACCATATAGACGCTGCCTGAGATCGTTGTCATGGGAGTCTTTCCTAGGCCATTGTAGTGGGCTTTTGCCTTCCCATTTGCTGTGCAGTTAAGAGTTTGTGAGCCTGGAAGTCCATTTTAATATTGACCTTGTTTAAGGTATGTCTGCTACTACACATTGCAGTTCCCAGGATCATTGTGGTCCTGGCCATCTGAAGGTGGCACATTTTACCCAGAAGTGAACAATCACACTGAAAAGGCCATCTTCGATATCAGTCAGGGAGGGGTGGTGCATACAACACTGGCTTCACAAGAGCAGGTTTGTCTCTGTTGTGGATGACTGCCCTGGGATTGCTAATGGTTCCTAACCTCATTTCTCCGGTGATGGATGAAGTAGGAAGCCATGCTCATGCCGTACTCTGATATCAAAGAAGCTTTTTTTGAACTCATTCCTCCAGCCATCCCATACATCACCCTAAGCAAAAGGCACAGGGGTTATTTCTCCTCCCTGACTAGGGACATGATAACAAATCCACATTGAGAAGCACCAAAGTCTTGCCCTTTGATAGGATAAGGAAAGTCCTTGGAGACAAGAACACAGCAGAGGTCACTAGTACTGCCTGTGCTTTTCAGGGTGTGTCAGTCTTTGTCTTTCGTAGTGTGTCATCGTTATTTTTTGATTGGATATCTGTGACCAGACCAGAAACCTCCGGAAGCTGAGAACAGCATCTTTGAGCCACGAAAGCAGTTGCTTGTGGGCCTCCCTGTTGCTCTGGGTAAGGCGAGGTGGCCTTTGGCCAGGGAAGAAGGATGTGTCACTTGCACCTGGCAATAGGTCTTAAGTAAGAATACTTCCCAGGAAGAAAGTGGTCAAGGGCCAGCTAGGGGGCTTTGCAGCACCCTGGCAGTACTTTACAGAAACTGAGCTCAGGCACTTACTGCCAAGCCTGATGACCTGATTTGGATCCCCACATCCTATATAATAGAACCAGCTCCCCCAAATCGTCCTCTGACCTTCATACATCTATCATAGGGCATGTGCACACACACATCCAACATATAAAACAAAGTTTTAAGTGGTTGAGGCAGTTTTTAGTAGTCTGTCTTGGCATCAAGGCTGTGGTATTAGGGTCCAGTGAAGAGAACACCAAGGCCAGACCTCACTGATGGGAGCAAAGAGAGAGGGACATTAAGCTGAAAAAAGCCAGAGCAAGACCTTCTTAGGGACAGGCAGGAGTGGTCTTTTGGGGTGCTCTTGTGTCTCGGCCATGGTTCAGACTCAGAGCAGCTCTTCATGCTGGTGACTGGCTCTAGAACATCACGGTGAACTTTGCCCGACAGCTTTTGGGGCACAGCACATTACACCTGAAGAGCTGTGGACTGAGGACTTGGACTATTGTCTGACTGACCCTAGCCACCACATGGGCTTCTAACAAAGTAGTAAAGTTCATTGATGCCTTCAGCTTGGCTTCTGATGACAGAACACAAGTTTATCTCCCACATCAATGCCTGTAACTGAAGGGAGTGCCTAGAGGTCTCACAGCTGCCCAGCTGTTTTGATGAAAGATCTAGATTTTTGTTTGTTTGTTTGGTTGGTTGGTTGGTTTTTGTTTTTTTGAGACAGGGTTTTTTGTGTAACCACTCTGGCTGCCCTAGAACTTGCTGTGTAGACCAGGCTGGCCTCAAACTCATAGAGATCTGCCTGCCTCTGCCTCCCAAATGACGGAATTAAAGGCATGTGCTACCATCCTGGTGAAAGTTCTAGATTTTAAATTGTTGAGTTCTTGTGTGAAGTCCAAAGATAGGGCATCCAGATGCCCGAGTCCTGCAAAATGCTGCTAGGGTGCTGCACACAGTTCCACTTTAAACTGTTATCACCCAGTCCAGTCTTGGGAGACAATGAAGACAGGGAGGAACACAGAGTTGCAGATGACCCAGGTTTGCGTCCCAGCACTCCAAGGTAACTCACACCATTCATAAATCCAGTTCCAGGGGGTCCAAAGCTGTCCTCTGACTTTTGGGGACACCAGGCACATGTGTGGTACACATATATACATGAGGTAAAACATTCATACACGTAAAAAAATTAAAAAACAAAAAAACTATCTCAATTCTTTTGTTTAGGTTAATCTCACATGTGTGTTTTGCCAATATTTCTGGCTACATCATGTGGGTGCCCGGTGCCAGAGGCAGTCAGAAGAGGGCATTGGATCCCTTGGAGCTAAAATTACAGGCAGTTGTGAGCCACCATGTGGGTGTCAGGAACTGAACCTTGGTCGTCTGCAAGAGCAACAAGTGCTGTTAACCCCTGAGCCACCTCTCCAGGCCCAAACACCCTCATTCCTTAAGATGGCTTTCTGTCTCTTTACAAACTTAATTGCCCCTCTGCCGTCAATATTTAGTGCTGTAGTTCTGTTCTTTAACAAGGTATTTCTAGAGCCTTGTCAAATGCTTACCTTCCTGGGAGCTGATGCCCTTTTATCTTGCAGCCCTAGCTCTTTGGGGGTTTTCAGATAACTTGCTCATTGAATTTCCTAAGTGCCTTTGCAGGCAGGGACAGGAGGTCCCCACAGCTTACAGCAGTTCATCATCTAGGTTACTGTGAATTCAGAATTGTATCTGTGTTGTCATCATACATGATAAAGTTGGGGGTTTTTGGTCTTTCGAGACAGTGTTTCTCTTTGCAACAGCCCTGGCTGTCCTAGAACTCACTCTGTAGACCAGGCTGGCCTCTAATTCAGACATCTGCCTGCCTCTGCGTCCCAAGTGCTGGGATTAAAGACATATGCCACCACCACCCGTTAAAGTTCTAGTTTTAAAATTGTGTGTGGGTATGTGCATGCGCATGTGTGCCCCCATACCATGGCATGCATCTGAAGGTGAGGGAACAGCTTGTCAGAGTCAGTTCTCTTTCCACCTATGGGTTCCAGGAATCAAACTCAGGTTGTCAGGTTGTAGGGACTTTTAACTGCTGAGCCATCTCAACAGCCTCCCTGCAGGGTGCATATTAAAGCAGGCCCATGGGAGGGCCACTACTTAGCCCTACTCAGGCTATTTTTAGCCAGTGTTAGAGTACTATAGATACCTCTGACAAAGTGCACAGACGAAGCAAACCTGATGTAACTCAGCTCCAGAGGAGAGTGGATGACCGATCCTGCAGGGTGGAGGCCAGTTCTGATGACCAGACATGGCTTGCCACCCTCTGGGGTTCCCGTCCATTCCCGAGACAATCACGAACCAGCCCTGCTTTGAAGACAAGAAAGTGAGCAAAGGCACAGCCTTCTGGGCCTCACCAGCACCTCTGCTGTGTCTGGTCATCAGAACTGGCCTCCACCCTGCAGGATCGGTCAGAGGCTCAGAGGAAGAAGTAAGGCTTTATTGTCTCTGGGCTCCAGCTTCCCTGTGCCCCTCTCCAGTGGAGATGGAGCAGGAAGAGGAAGGCAGCTAAAGAATTACTTTTGCAGATGACCCAGGTACTTTTATGTTGTCTTCTTTGGAAGCAACTAGAATTTGCTAGCTTGTTCTCATACTTAGTGCTCAGGAAATATCCAGTATGAACAAATAAACAGCTCAGAAGTAAATCTGTAGAGCTTTGACCCAGTGTTTACATAGCAGTAGGTCACTGACATTGATTGAGCACTTACTGTGTGCCATGCACCAGAGCCTGCTGCACTCAGCACTGAGGGGGCCATCATGAAGAGTAGAGTCAGCTAAATGGCTTCACTTGTACCCCAGGCCAGCCCCGCCCTCTCAGGTTTTCTATCCTGTCTGTCCTTTTGTCCCGCTGAGATCTGCAGATCGTCTCTGAATTTCTTCATGTGGAGACAGGTTGCTGGCCAAATAGTCAGAGGTTTTTTTCCCCTAGTGTCCTCTGAACCCACACATCCACCTAGAAACGAGTAGCATACCTTCCTTCCTGGCCAATATTTTTCCTGACGGTAGTCCTTAGGCTTCAGGAAACCAGAGCAGTACAGAAATTCCTACATAAAGTCCCAGTGATCTTTAAGCTCCAACATTGAGATGGTGTGTAGTGCCCAGAAGGACAGGTCCTTTCAGTAAGTAGGGGAGACAGCGTATCCGTCCTTCAGGGAGAGAGAACCCACTGCAGATGAGCTATAACTAATTGATGAGTAGATTCAGTAATAGCTTGCTCTAACCAGTCTTCAGTCACACTAGGCACTGTTCTCATATTCTGAAATCGTTACCTCCATGGCTTTGTGAATTAGGCTGCTTTGGATAGCCCAGAGGCTGTGGTTAAATGAGACCCCTCCCCCAAAGATACTCATTTCTCTTCGTCTGCTAAATGTAGCGGCTTTAAAATATCTTCTCAGGCTGTCGAGACTTTATGGGATGAGGTCATGTTCAGATCAATGCTGCCGCAGTGCTTTTTGATTAATGGGAGGTAACGGGCCCAGCCTCTCCTCAGCCCATGGTGGAGCAGGATAAAATTATCTGGAATGCATACGTAATGCATGAGTTCTTGGGGGAGAGGAGAAAGAGGGCAGAAGGAGGGTTGCCTAGAGTAGCCCAGACAGAGGGGAACAGGGTGTGCAAAGGCCCTGTGTTGCAGGGTGTGGCAGATAAAGAGGGGTAAGGGGTGCTGTGGTGATGCGCTAAGAGCATATTGGGGACCTGAGGGGACAAGGCTGGGGAAGTGCAGCCTGGCCAGAGCATCAGACCTTGCCATGAAAATGTAGGCCAGGTTAGTGTGTGCACAGAGGGGTGCTATAAAAGGATGTTTTGGAAAGGGGAATATCTGGACCTGGCTGTGGGTCTCCCCCTCATAGACACACCCAAGTGGTGTCTGGCAGCTCACCGCTGAGCAGAACACTACTTTTGGCCCAGGACATCTTGTGCTGAGTCAGTGTCCAGAGGCTCTGGCTGTGGGACAGAGAGGGTGAGTGTGAATCAGGCCCTTGGCCATTCCTGCTGGTAGCCAGGGCATCAGGACACACATGCTGAGGGTGGGAGTCCTCTTAGTTTTTCTGAAGCAACCTTGCTTTGCAGAGGTGCTGGTGAGGCCCAGAAGGCTGTGCCTTTGCTCACTTTCTTGTCTTCAAAGCAGGGCTGGTTCGTGATTGTCTCGGGAATGGACGGGAACCCCAGAGGGTGGCAAGCCATGTCTGGTCATCAGAACTGGCCTCCACCCTGCAGGATCGGTCATTCACTCTCCTCTGGAGCTGAGTTACATCAGGTTTGCTTCGTCTGTGCACTTTGTCAGAGGTTGGATGTGTACTACGGGAAGCTTGCCTTCCTGTGGAAATCCACATCTGCCCAGCCTTGAAGGTTACTGCTACAGACCCTAAGGCTGAGGGGGACTGCCAGGTTCAGGGCCATTTCTTGGCTTCCCTGTTTCAGTAGAGTATCCCTCTGTCCTGCAAAGAGGACTGCCAGAGCAGATGACAGAGTGCTGGTGCAGCGTGCTCCAGAGGAAGAGCTCAATGCCCTGGAGCTAAGAGGCAACCAGCACCTGGGGGTCAGGATGGCTTGGCTGTTGACAGGCCATTTGTCTTAATGATGGCAAGAACCGATGCAGACAGGGTCCTTAGCCACCAAGTCCTTCATTAGTGTCAAGTTATCCCCAGAAATGGTGGCGCAGTTCCCCTGGGAGCTACTGCAGCTGGTCTCTATAGCCCGCTGCAGAACAAACAGTGACTTCCCCAATAGGTCTGCTGAGCGCAGAGAGGACAATGTGAACTGATGGTGCTCCGTGGTGCCAGGGAGGTAACTGCAGCAAGTGTCTGAGTGCCTCGCCCTTCCAGTCAGTCAAGGTAGCCTTGTTAAAGCCACCTGTTCCCACTGCTGGAGCTGTCTGGAGAGAGACTACAGGTCTGTGTGCATTCACTGGGGTTGGGCCAGGCCCATCGTAATGAGAGTGGCTTGAAACCTTACCTGCGACTGAGGGCAGAGTCTCCAGGAGAAGGGGACTGGTGTCTAGACCCTGCTGCCTGCACAGAGCTGTGAAATTGCTGGTGGCTCTCAGGGGCGCAGAAACAGTTGAATCACCCTGGGGCAAAGACCACAGTTCAGAGGCATGAGCAGGGTGGTGCCCTCACCACACAGAATGGCAGTATCGGCAGGATGCTCAGAGGAGGTAGCCTGGGAAAACCCACAGTTGACTCCATCCATTATACCGACCAGTTCCAGACCCAGCAGTGTACCTTTTTCCATGTGTCTGGCTCTTGAAGTTGCTTGGGGACCAGCTTCAAGTCCGGCATACCATCTCTAGTGATGGTGTGGGATCAGTAGCTCAGGAGAAGAATAACGTCATTGACTCAAGCTGTGCAGCTCTTTCCCCTGTTCAGTAGCACTACCATCCTGCCCCGATGGTGGTGAGAAAGGCACTTAGCCATCTCGACACAATTCAGGCCCACGTGTACATGCCTTGCCCCCTACACCTGCATAGGCAGAGCTCCTCTTTGGAGCCTATTAGGGCATCCCAGAGGAAGGACATAAGGGGACCTAGACTGTCAGGACTACCACAGGGCTGAAAGTCCTTATCCTAATGTCAGAGTACATTCATATTTCAGGGTCCAGCAAGCCTCCCCAGTGGTGCATGGCACTCCTTGCACACGTGGATTTGTTCTAGGGTAATAACTGCAGCAGCAAGATCACCGTGCATTCCTGAGTCCAGAGTTAGGTCCAAGCACTGACTCCCAAAGGCAATCCAAATAGGATCAGTTCCATAAACCGTACTTAAATGGATTTCAAATAAAACTTACCTACCACCCGGGGATTGGGACAGGGTGGCCACTGAGGGGCCCAGTGTAGATTATAAAAGCAAGTATCCGACTCCCTGTGTAGATATGATATTCTCTCAGAGCTACATGAGAGATGTCTTAGTTTAGACTATTAAAGTACACAGTTTCTCTGGGCATGCATGCCTGTGAGTTACAGACCTGAGGAGGAAGCCCCTGCCAACATGGGCCTTGGTGCTTGTAGGTCACCACGTGGTGTTCACCGTGGCCTCCTGGGTGCAGGCACTGGACTGGGCTTAGGTCGAGGCAGGGACAAGCCTGCAGGCCATGCAAATAAAGGCAAGAGACACATACCCGTAAACCCTCTCTGACAGTTCCCCAGGACAGTGGCCAGGGATGTAAGACACACAGCCTCGTCTGAGGCTGAGACCTTGGAGATCCTGGGAAGGCAGATAGAGGAGGGTGCAGAGGGCAGTCCTGCTGTTGGATGGCACTGATAGGCTCTAAAGAGAGCTGCACTACTGCCAGTGCACTGGGGCTCCAAAGAGAGCCAGGGAGTGGGACCCTAAAACACCCCCACCTCCCCAGCTGCTGTGTGGAGCGTGAAAGAGAAGAGAAAGGAGACAGAGGCAAGCTATCAGTGTAGGCCAAGTGAAAGGAAGATGGAGCAGGCCAGTCAGGGCACAGAATGGCCCTGACAGTTTGAATGCAGATGGATCAATTCAATTGCCAATTGAATTGATCTATCTGCATTTGCCAATCAAGACAATTGGCAATCTGCAATTGCCAATCAAGACAGTTGCCGGGCCTGACAGCAGTGGTGGGCTGGCTGATGGCATCCGGGAGCTGGGTCAGAATGGGGATGGCGCTTGTGTGCGCTCTGGCTAGGCCCAGCTTGCTGCCCTGTTTTCCTAGACCTGCAAGTCCTGAAACCTGGGCTCAGCTTTCCCTGAGCTCACAGGACCATGGAATTGAGCCTGTCCTCTGCAAACACGGTTGTCAGGCCTCTCACCCCCGCTCCCCAGCCTGCAGACACCAAGCACACGGGTCCACATGGCCCCAGACTTCCTTCCTGCCAGGTTGAGCATGAAGTGCTTCTGAGTGCAGGAGACCATTGCCATGACGGAGGCTCAGACAGCAGGCTGGGCTGCCCTTCTGGCCTGAGGCTCCTACTGTGGGTACGGGCCCAGGGACCATTCCTCACATGCCACCGCTCACTTGGCCTTGGTTGTACTGGCTCCTCTGGTATGGTCAGTGCCCTCTTCCAAGGCCATGCACTTGGCACACAGTACTGGGATCTTGAGTTGCAGGGCCCACCTTGCCCTGCAGCTGGTTGCTGAGGCTGCTGACATGCCTTGGCTAGTGGCTTCTTCCACAGATGGAGCTCACCAGCTTATGCCCTCCAGACCAAACTTTGTTCCTTGCCCCGGTCTGCTTTCTCTTGACATGTCCCCCTAACTCAGGTGTCCTGTTTTTTGTCACCGTAGTCCTGCTAGGATGTGTTACTGTCTCCTTGGCCCCGCCAGTCACTTTTCTGTTTCCTTCTGAGCATTTGTCAACTCTCCTGCGGCAGAGCTGGGTGGGGCCTGGCTGCCTCAGCAGATGGCGTGAGGGAAGGCAGGCCTGGCTGAAGTCCACTGGAAACAGTTCTTAGTGGTGAACGTGACTCCTCAACTGATGACAGTGGTGTGCCGCCGCCACCACAGTCCCATGCTGAGCAGACTCCAGGGCATGCTAGAGGCCCTTGAGAAGGGGCTCCTTCAGGAAGGGCCTGTGGGAAGGCACCGAGAGCTGTATTGACTGTTCTGTCCTTGGTGTGTCCCAGTGCTGGGCCAGGTCCCTTAGTTTTTCTAGAAAGATGTGAAGTCAGACCATTACTCCAGTTGTAGTTGAGGGCAGGGCCTGAGGACCCCATACTTCTGTAGCGACGGATTTCTTCTTCCTCCCCCTCTTCTCTTCACCTCAGTAGCTCCTAGGGATGTGCCTAGGAGTCCACTGCAGGTGGTCCTGGCCCCAGGTTCTCTGTGGGGCATTATTGCTTCCTAGTTATGGAATCTCTTGGGGGTGCTTTGGGCCAGTTACAGAAGTCAGGACAATGGAAAGACGAGACCTGAATTTGAATAAACCCTGCTCCATACCTACTGACTCTTCAGTCTTCCTTCTGAGTCTCTCCCTCTCCAGGAAGGAGAAGCAGCCTGGAGTCTGGACTGGGCGCTACTCATGCCCTCAGCTGGTTCTCACAGAGGCCTGGCATGTGGCAGGTGCTCATCAGAAGCGGGTCCTGGAGCCCCAGGACCTCAGCTGCTCCCTGTTTATTCCCGTGACATGTACCCAGAGCCCCGCCCCCTCTCAGCTCTCATGCTTTTGTGTTTCCGCAGGTCACCTAGATGTCAGCATGGCAGCCACCAACCTGGAGAACCAGCTGCACAGCGCACAGAAGAACCTGCTCTTCCTCCAGCGGGAGCATGCCAGCACTCTCAAGGGGCTCCATGCTGAGATCCGGCGGCTGCAGCAGCACTGCACAGGTGTGAGCAGGCCCCTCCCCACCTACACCCCTGCAAGTCTTCCCACCACACAGCTGCCAGCCCTGCCCTAGAAGAGCAGGTGCCTACGGTACTCACCACAGCGCAGTCTCAGTCCCAGGGGCAGCTGCTCCCTCGCGCTGCTGTGCTGCTGGGGTGTGTGCGGGGAAGATGAGGAAGGGAACTCTTGAGGCACAGGTCCTCTTGCAGCCCCGATAGGAACCTTGACCCCTGGTGTCTCTTACATCGGTCTTGGAACTGCCAGCCCTGCTTCTACAGGGTAGAACTCCCTCAGCTGGGATTTGGTGCTGTTTTCAGAACGGATGTGAAGTACGCCACGATAATCAGTGTGTTATGTTTCCTTTGTAGATCTAACCTATGAGCTGACACTCAAAAGTTTCGAAGTGACAGGTAAGAGCCCCTCCCCACATGTGGGGACATCTTGTTTTCTTGGCAGTGTATTCCCACTGGTCACGTGCTTAGGGTCCCTTTTGCAGTAAGAGTGGTTTTCCCACACGAAGACAAGTTTGTGCCCTCAGACACCTGTGGGCGGGAGTGATGAGTGACTTTTTTCACTTTCCATTGGTACATATGTCTAGAATGTCTGTTACATACTTTTCAGAATTTTCTAGCTTTTCTACCATGACGGTACATCCCTCTGTAATCCAGAAATAGCCAGAAAGGAGAAGTGAGGGCTAGGCAGAAGCCCCTCCCCCAGTCTCCAGAGTTTACCCAAGGCTGACCCACAGCCACAGTGCTCCATGTGGGGGGAGGCTGTGGGTCCACAAGTTGAGACCATCTTTCTCTGGACTGCAGTCTAGATACGCTTCCCAAGTGAGACTCAGGGGACCCCAAGAGCACAGCAAACCAGTGGTGGCCGAGGAGTGACAGAGACGGGGTCGTGTAGGAGCTCTGGGCCTGGGAGAAGGGCTTGTCCTTAGCCCCCGCTGGGACCGAAGGGTACAGAGCGTGTATCTGGGGAGACCTCTCCCCCGACTAAGCTCTCATGAGAGTCCAGGCTTCGTTGCAGCCTCAGGTCACATCACTGAGCGTTTGTTACTCCGTCCCTGAGTAACTCCTGAGCACTTCTCCTGAGCACTCCTGCCGTGGTTTTGTCTGAGTGGGTGCAGAAGGCCTTGTCAGGCTTCATAGGCCTTGGAGCGGGAGCCTACCCACTACAATCTCCACAGAACAAAGACACCCGAGTCCTCTGCCAGTCTGTCCCCCCCCCCCGCAGTCCCCCCCACACACCATGACAGGCCTTGGGAAGGCGCTGCCCGTGCTGGGGAGCCAGGGTGTCCTCACACCTCCCCCTTTTGCCCAGATTAGTCTGCAGCAGCTCTGGAGCCTCTGTCTCTGTCCCTCACCACCCCTTTAGGACACCCTCAGCAACAGCATGGCTGTTGTCAAAGGTGCATGAGGTGCTGCTTCAGCAGAGGCGGCGGTTTGAAAAGCCTCTGGGTGGGTGGGTTTTGTGGGGCCATGTCCCATCCTTGGGGTGAAACTAGTGCTCGGTTCAGGGCACATCACACACAAGCTCAGAAGGCAGGTCAAAGAGGATCCGGAGTCTCTCCCCTATGGTCTACACACCTGAGTGCCCAGTGACACAAACAGACTCAAGCAGTACTGCTCAGTGGGAAGCAGAGGGCTGTGGACTAGAATGGAGGTCAGAAATTTCTAGAGAGGATTATGTAGAGGACTGGGGTACCAGCACCTCCCAGAAGCACCTGCTAGATCTGGCCAAGACTGCACTTGAGAGCAGACAGCTGGGTAGCTAGGTCATTTTCAGGGAAGGACAGTGTTTGCCCATGCCTCTTAGGGATAGGAAGCCAAAAAAAGCACCTTACTGAGGAGCCCTGGATTTCTTGTTCTGCTGGGACCAGGGCTGTGTGCCTCTGACAGTGTCTGTAATGGCCCAGAACCTGTTACTGTCAAGGACTGTGTCTTTGACCAGCACCAGGGAGTCTGCTCTACTGTCCCAGGTCTATCAGTCCTCAGCCCTCTTAGCATTCCCCGAGGACACAGATCCCAGAATGTTGTGTCTGGCTAGGATGCAGCCAAAGACCTGAGATTATAGGTCTATCGTGCTCGGAGGTAGGGCCGAGAGGAGGGCCCATCTGCAGGTGTGTGGAGGAAGAGCGTGGATATCAAGCCTGATGACTGGGCTGGGGTTCCTCACTGCACTGGAGAATCTAGTGCTGGAGGGGGGGTTGTGTTGTTTTGGTTATGACTAAAAACCCGAGACTCATACTGCATCATATCTAGGGATAACATTTGCTGATTCAATCTCTCTCTCTCTCTCTCTACACACACACACACACACACACACACACACACACACACACGTGTCTGTGCTTACCTGCAGTGAGTTTGCAATGTACACTCACCCGTGGGGCTTCTTGATAGCTCAGAGTCTGCCTGAAGCTGCCAGCTTAGGGAGGTACAGTGTGCTCCCAGAACCCCGGGCCCTGCAGGGCTGTCGGCAGATTTTGGATGCACAGATCTGGAGTGGAATCAACTCTAGTGGTCACAACACAGAAGAACAAGGAGACGGGCAGCTCAGGGTTCACGTGGGTGCAGAAGGCATGGAACAGATGGACTGTCAGACTGGCAGCTTGTCGGCCATGAGGCGTTATTGTCGGCCAAGGGAGGAAGAAGGGAGCAGGGCAGATTGAAGGAGGCCTGGAGATGGTGGTACCCAGTGGGAAGTAGGCCAGACGGTCGGAGAGGAGAGCCGCTGCCAGCCAGCCCCAGAGGAGCCGAGAGGACAGGTTCTAGATTGGGGCAGCTGGGAGAATGAAGGTGACAGAGGGCAGGGTCTAGGCCTGAGGGACATGTCTGACACCCTTCACTTGTAGAGCTGGCACTCCAGAGACGCTGACTCCAGCTGACGCTCAAGCTGTTTTAACCTCAGCACCTTCAGATTCTGGAGACATTCTTTTACGCAGTAAGCCAGGGAACCAAGAGCTGGGAGGGGCCTCGAGACCCTGATTCGCCTTTAGTGGGAGCAGGGCCTGCAGGCCATCCTGCACCCCGCCTACCATAGGGCTCCTCGCCAGGGCCCGCCACACAGGCCACGAGCATCTCTTTCCTCTGCTAGGCTCTGACCTGGCACCTGACTTGTTCCTGCAGGAGACGGCTCTTCCAGAACAACGGAGCTGAAGAGGCGCTGTGAAGAGCTGGAGGCCCAGCTGAAGGCCAAGGAGGAAGAAAACCACAAGTTACTGCAAGAACTGGAGCAGAAGAACGCTGCCATCGCTGTGCTGGAGAACACCGTCCGCGAGAGAGAGAAGAAGTACCTGGAGGAGCTGAAGGTGAAGAGCCACAAGCTGAGCATGCTGTCCGGAGAGTTGGAGCAGCGCGCCAGCACCGTGGCCTACCTCACCTCGCAGCTGCATGCAGCCAAGAAGAAGCTCCTGAGCTCCAGCGGCGCCTCTGACGCCAGCCCAGCCGGCGGCCCTGCACTGGCCAGCTACAAGCCCACCCCCCCCAAGGACAAGCTGCCGGAGACCCCCCGCCGCCGTATGAAGAAGAGCCTGTCGGCCCCACTGCACCCTGAGTTTGAGGAGGTCTACAGGTTCGGAGCCGAGAGCCGCAAACTCCTTCTGCGGGAGCCGGTGGATGCGATGCCGGATCCTACTCCATTCCTGCTGGCCCGGGAGTCTGCTGAGGTCCAGCTCAAGGAGCGGCCTCTGGTCATACCTCCCATCGCCTCAGACCGTGGCGCCAGCGGGCAACATAGCCCAGCCCGAGACAAGCCACACAAGACCCATGTCGGGGTGGCTCATCGCATCCATCATGCCAGTCCACCCCAGGCCCAGCCTGAGGGGGAGACGAGGGCTGTGGACCAAGTGAACACAGGGAAGGTGGTGCGGAAGCACTCAGGGACGGACCGAACTGTGTGAAGCCTGCGGCCAGCCCCGCAGCCATCCACGCACTGTGAGCGCCGCCGGCACAGGGAACCTCGCCCACACCTTCCTCGCCCCACCCATGCCAAACGTTTCCTCCCGTCGCAGCCTGGCTCCTGGCCCATAGTGACACATGCTATGATGGTGTCCCCACTGAAGATATTTACTGGCACCGTGGCCAATGCCTGCATGCCAATAGCTTGCTTCCAGCCCCTCGCCATGAGATCTCGGCACAGTCCTAGACAAGGCCCAGGCCACGGCTGCATCACATGCCACACTCAGAATCAGAACCGCTTGAAGTCAAAGCAAACTAAGGACTTGCCTCTCCCAAGATCCAGGGCAGCCTATCAGGGCAGAGCAGCAGCTTCTGCTCCCTACTGGGAGACTCCTACCTTCCCACAGTCCCTTTGCCGAGCAGCTGTACGTCACATGACCTAAGCAAGATGACCTCACCCCTCATGTCACCCCAACCTGAAGGTGTGTTCATAATTTTTTGTTAGTTTCATCCAAATGTTCAGGATCCAACAAATGTTATTTTCTAAACCCACCCTCCTTCTCCTCTGTCTTTTTGAAGCCCCGAGGGACTGGAGGAAGTGGGAGGGAGGACTGGCAGGTGGGGTGGGGATGCTCGCCGCGCAGAGCTGTTGCTGTAATGCTGGTACTCCTGCCTTTCCGGGCAGAAGCTGCGTTCTGTCCTGCCCAGGCTCCGCACTGCCTCCCTGTCCCCAGCTGGCCAGGCCAGCCTCACAGTATGAGAGAGACAGCCAGTAGCTGTTTGTCCCCAAGCCACACAAAGGCCCTGGGAGGGGGAGTCCGGAGCTTGGGCAGGAACTGAGCACATGCCCCAGCAGCCTCAGCCTTCCACGCGCTTGCCAGCCAAGGGCAGGTGCCAGAGCCGAGATGGGTAGAACCCACACCAGTGGCTTAACAGGAGGAAGAGAGTGCACTTGCCTTAAAACTTGCACTGGTGCGTGCAGTGTCCAGAGTTCTCGAGAAGATGATGGAGAAGCAAAGCCAAGGCTAGAGACGCTGCTGCCGATTATAGCACCCACATGGCGGCTCACAATTGGCTGTACCTCCAGGGACCCCAACACCTCACATGTGGTGCACGTGTATTCAGGCAGGCTCACACACATACACAGAAATAAAATCTTAAAAAACAACAAACAAAAACTTAAGTGTGGTGGTGCAGATTTGTGTGTGACCCCAGCCCTGGGGAGGTGAAGACAGGGACTCTGAGGCTTTGGCAAGTCAGTAAGCACCAGGATATTCAGATTGTATCTCAAAAACACAAGTAAAGTACTTGAGGAATGAACAAGATGGACATGCATCCATACACGACCCATTGCAAAACAAGATTCATTTAATGGAAAAGTACGTTTAGATGGCTGATTTCAACTGCAAGGGAAATCAGCATCAAACACCATCCTCCGCCACTCCACCTGGCCCCCTGGAGAAACTCCCTGAAATGACGTCAGTCTCCCATTCTTGGCGAGGCGTCAGCACCGGTGTGGCCTGCCACAGGTATGGTAGCTCCATGTAGTCCTCCGCGTGCTGGGGTTAATCCGAGTTCAGGGTGAGGCACACCCCCTGCAGCACCCAGTGTGAGATGTGCTTTGTGGTAAAGAGGTCAGCTTCGAACACTAGGCCGACTCCCATGGCATTCCTCCTCATGGAGGTGGTGTAGACCGGGGTCCGGAAGGTGTTCTGCAAGAGAAAGTCAGGTGACATTCCCTCAGGGTTGGAGGCATCCGCTCGTGACTAGAGGGATTCAGACTGAGTACTTCACCATGGGGTGGCTGGGTCAGTGCTGCCTGGTCCACGACAGCTCATCAAAGATGGTTCCCAGCCAGGCAAAGTAGAAGGCAGCTGCTGTCCACAGTAGATGGAGCCACTTTCTGACTCAAATAGTGTGTCCAGAATGGACACCCACATGCATGTATGCCAGAGTGTTTTCCCCTGAACTGGCCCCATAGCGTTAATCATGCCCCCCAAGGCTTCCCTATCCCGCCCTGAGAGGAGGGAAGGCACCATGGGGCCAGGGAGGTGACTGTCACCTGCAGCTTCAGGCGGTGAGCTTCAATGGGGATGATCTTCAGGATGGGCAGGTCCACCACCAGCACCTTGGGCTTGCTCTTGATGAGACACCCTCTCTCTATGTCCCAGTCAGCGCCCTCCAGGTAGAGCCCCGAGACAAAGCACCCTGGGGGCGACAAGATGCACCTGTGTCTTGTGGGGCTACTCTCCTCTCAGAGGTGTGCACAGAGGACAAGTACAAAGGCCACTGAGGGGGCTCAACTCTGCCCCCACCTCCCCGTGTGAAAGAATAGCTAGACAGATGGGGCTCCAAGGAAGTGGGTCCAGGCAGCACCTCTCTCCTGGACCCTGGCTTCAGGACCCAGCTCAGAGCAGGCACACGGTAATCCCAGCATCCTCTGAACCAAAGGGGGAAATCCAAGAGGAGTGTGGTCTCTAGCATGCAGAGACCCCAAAAGCAAGAACTCCAAAACTTACTGGCGGTCTATAGGGGTCAGCGCTCTCACCAAAGGCAAAAACTGCCACCTGCCCCCCAGAGTGGCAGCTGGGTGCCCACCAGTGAGACCTGAGGGTCCCCGAGACTTGCCCATTAATCCACTCTCAACCAGATACAAAGGGGCGTCTGTTCTTTGCAGTACAGTGGACTCTGGCTAGGGAAACAGTTTCCAACTGGCACCTGCCTAGAGTGCTGCTGGCTGAGCTGCAATCGGCACATCTTCTAGCAGATGTATCCCGTGGGCAGAGGAAAGGGATGACTGCAGCCCTTACAACTGCAGACCTACTTAAAACAGTAGGAGAGGTTGGTTGTCTTGTTTTTTCGTGATTTTTAGATTATGCAGTTCTCAAGTGGGAACTTTGTAGTGTCATGTCACAATGTCAAAAGGTTGGGCGTGAGCCGGGCAGCAGTGGCGCACACCTTTAATCCCAGCACTCGGGAGGCAGAGCCAGGCGGATCTCTGTGAGTTCGAGGCCAGCCTGAGTCTACAGAGCAAGATCCAGGACAGGCACCAAAACTACACGGAGAAACCCTGTCTCAAAACAAACAAACAAACAAAAAGGTTGGGCATGCCAGACCAGGCTCCAGGCTAGCCTATGTGTTCTTTGGCTCCCACACTTCCGCCCTTCAGGGAAAGGCACTCGGGGATCTCTTTGAACACTCACTTGACCTGGGAGCCTGCTTGCCACAAACTAGCATGGTTAGGCCTCCCTGCCACCCACCGTGACTGCTAGTCTCCAGTGAGAAACTGCTCTCTGAGATAGCACAAACAGCACCGTAGGCAGCAGCCCAGCTCAAGCATGGCCTGATCCGCACGGTGCTCGTCCCTTTGAGCTGGGGGATGGTCCTGGGAGGAAAGCCTCAAATGGAGACCAGGGTACGTGACCCTCACCGTACCTTGCCCCGCACGCTCATTCACTTCATCAGCATCCTGGAACTTGGTCACTTGTGTGAACAACGTGGACCGGTCCAGTGGCCAGCCATTCCTCCGGCATGTGGCCTGCACCAGTGCTGTGAGGTAGGACTCTGGTATGTGCAACCCCGAGAGCCACATCACACTGGGCTCGCTCTCGGTAACCTGGTAGGGAAGGTGGACAGGAGCAGGAGCCTGGGCTGTGACACCCAGTTCAAAGCTGATAAAAGACCCGATTTCCCATGGTGACGAATGCTGATGTTAGATCAGTTAACTGCCCATTAGGGAAAAAGCTGACCACCAAACTCCAGGCGGGCCAAAAAATTTAGGGGGACACCAAGGTCATCAAAGTGCTTGCCACACAAATGTGGGGATTTGATCCTCAGAACCCACGTTAAAAAACATCAGGCATGGTGGCACATGCTTGTAATCCCAGTGCTAAGACAGGAGAGAAAGATCTTTAAGGTTCCCTGACCAGCCAGCCGAGCCAAACCAGTGAACCCCAGGTCCTAATAAGAAGCCCTGTCTCAACAAAGTCATGGCCCATGAGGAATGACATTCAAGGTTCATATCTGGCCTCTGTACACATGTGCAAACACACGCATACATACAGACAGACATAAACCCACAAAAGTACCACATCAGACCTCTCACAGTCCAAGTGGAGAATTGCAAAGTCCAGAAGCCACCAAAGAAAAGACTTTTGACTGCATTCAAACTTAAAACCTTCACTCACTCACTCACTCACTCACTCACTCTCACACACACACCATCATCATCCGAGTAAATGGCTCCAAGCAGGGAGGAGTCCATGCATCACCAGCAGACCAAGGGTTGCTTTCTCATATACAAAGAGCTCTTTAAAACCAATGAAAAGGGTTAAGGAGACGGTTCGTGGACCAAGCACTTGCCGCACAAGCCTGCAGACCTGGGTTTGGACCCTTAGAAACCACATAGCTGGGTGTGCTGCCACCCACCTGTCCTCCTAGGGCCCCTCCACGAGACGGGGGACAGACAAGAGGATGGCCAGAGGCTCACAGGCCAGCTACCTTGTAGGGCTTAGCAGTGAACCAGGGACCCTGTCTTCAAATAAGGTGGAAGGCAAGGATTGACTCCCAAGTTGTCCTCTGACTTCCACATACAAACCTGAACGCATTTCTTCACACACACAGATAGACACATACTTCATAGAGTTTTAAAAACTCAATATAAAAAGATGGAGTCTCTATCAGAAGGAAGCAGACATGTCAGTTCACAGAAAACGCAAATGTCTTGAAGCCTATGAAACACCCTCCACTTCTCCTTCATTAAAGAAATGCGGGTCAAAATCAGATGTTCCAGCGGTGAGCAAAGGCCACACAGAAGGAAACAAACGTCACTCCCCAAGTGTTATGACTTTGACTTTCTGGAAAACCCAGACAGACTTCAGCTCACACCTGTAATCCCAACACTTGGGAGGCTGAGTCAGGATGATTGCCACCGGTTCAAGCCAGCCTGGGCTACAGAGTTAGAGGCTATCTCACAACAACAAATATATCAAGTGCGTGTGTGCTCTGTGGTGCGTGCTATACACACTGACTGCACATGGACAGTGACCACGTGCTCTTGGCGACACAAAAGTACACAGTTGCCACCTAAATGTCCACCCCTAGGAGGAAGGATAAAGACCCTAAAAATGAGCTAGAACAGATGCCAAGACATTTAGATGAAATCATCTCATGTGCATAGCAAATCAGACTCACAAAGGCATACCAGCACAGACTGCCCCATAGCAACTGAGGGCATCCCTGGGACACCCGATACACATTCACAGGGGTCCACACTGGGAAGGCGGGGGTGGGTGGGTGGTCAAACAGACCCACAGTGGCCCGGCACTCACCCACAGTGTGTACTGGTTGAACCGCCGCAGGAAGTAGAGCATCCAGTTTCCAAGGGTCTTCAGGGTGTCAGGGGCAAGCTTCCTCCAGATGTTAGGGATGTGCCCGATGAAGAGAGACCTGGCTACGTCATCCAACTCGTTGCTCATCCCAACTTCCCCAGCCAAGGCCTGTTGTCAGAAGAGAGTCCTCAGCAGGGCTGTGGGACGGCCAGGGGCTTCCCCCGACAGGTAGGTCCATGCCCATAGGGTCACACTCACTCTCTGGAGCTCAGCCAGAGACCTGGTCATGCGAATAGCGAGCTTGTTGAATCGTCCCAGCTCCTGCAGTAGCACCACCGAGGTGGGTGAAATGTTTAAGCCCAGGTGCTTCCGGACCAGGTCCAGGTCAAAGATCTTGGGCATCTTGTTCTCAATGTCCTTGGCCACCTGGCCAATGTAGTCGTCACGGCTAATGCCACTGCTGGATTCCCCTGGAAGGAGGGCACTTTAAGAGATTTCGAGGCTAGCTGCGTGCAAGATGGGGCTTTGAGAGCCTCCTTGTTCTTGGGCAAGCTACCTGCATCCACCAGTAGCACCCCTCTGCCCCCAACCCAGCTGAGGGGCTCCCTGGCAGCTGTACCCGTCTGTGGCTGTAGCTCCAGCAGATGGGACCACATGTCTCGAGCTGCCTGTGTGTAATAGCCAATCTCAGCATTGGAATGGAGACCGAACACTTCCGGCGTGTTGGCAAGTGGGAGAGACTCAATGGCTTCTAGAATCAGAGAGAGAGAGCGAGCAGGTTGTACTGTGTGTTCCTGATCACATCCCCTGCACAGTTCCCAAAATCAAAATTAATTCCATTGCTGATGTGTTTTAAAATAAAGGCCCTACGCCACCTCTCCCGTCCGCATGCACTGTATCTGCTGTGCAGATGGCCGAGTGACCTTCCCAGTGTCGCCCGCCCTTCCGGGTGAAGTTCCAGGGTTGGTGACCTCAGCTAAGGAGCAGCTCTAAGGTGAGGCAGGGCCCAGGGGACAGCCTCACTTGACCAGCCCCATCAGGAGATGGTGGCAAAGAGTTCCAGTCAACCACAGAAAAAGCAGATGAAAATCTGTCATCTCTCAAAGAACTTTCTTCACCCTGGGACAGCTCACCTACAAATTTATCCTTCACGTCACCCACGGGGATTTTATAGTCCACCTCCTTGTTCCGGAAGAAGTGGAATGGCTGAAAAGTATCGAAAATGAAGTCTCCCAAGTACTCGTCCATGTAAGTGGTGAGGATACGCCGGTCGAAGCTGTCGATGGCCCGGCCTCCGTACATGACCTGAGGTCAGAGTAGGGGAGAGCCAGTGGGGACCCATAAGGCCACATGGTACAGCTCTAGCCCCTCCCACTGCCCAGCTCCAACCTGTCTACTCAAATAACCTTCTGGGCCAGATAGACAAGAAGGGGACTTATCTATAAAATCACGCTATGGTCTTGATTTTTCTTGATTTCTTGAACAGAGCCAAAGTATGAAGCAGCCCACAGGGAGCCTAATGCAACTGGGAAAATCCCCAAATGGGACAGACAGACAAGAACCTAGACACCAGCAGTTAGTCCTTCTGCATTGCAGAATTCCCCGAATCTAGAGCTTTCCCCACGAGTTCAGCTAGAGTCAGGGTACACACACCCCAAGAACACAACAAGGCTCCCTGGATGTGCTCAGTACATTAGCAAGCTAGGAACTGCCCAGAGGAAGATTAGCAGGGGCCCGGCGGCCCTCGAGCCACACAAGAGACCTCCCTGGGAATGGAGTTTGTCAAGGGACAACCATGAAGACACAAGAGTATTTTTCAGGGGCCTTGGGGTGGTAAGGAGTGGGGGTGGGGGCAGGAACAAGGATGATCCCAAGGGTTCAAAGGACAGGTGTCTCAGTTCCAGACCCCAGCCCTCAGGAGGCACCCAGGCCTCATCACCTCTCCGATCAGGTACTTGAGGCTGCCCCACGGGATGCGCGGGTCACGCTGCTGGAAGGCTTTCGTTAGGTACGTGTTTAGGATTTCCATGCAGACCTTAGAGAGGAGGAAGAGCTGTGGTTAACAGCCACTCCCAGCCTGCACCATGTTGTTGGTGAACTTGGAAGGCAGGTGCAGAAGCCAGCCAGGTAGGGGTAGACTGGCTGGACAGACGTTGCCATGCTCACCTGGCTGGACAGACGTCGCCATGCTCACCTGAAAGTCGGACTCATTGAAGTCATAGTACACATTCCAGCCGATCTTGCCAAACTTCCTCCTCTCTTGTACCACGGCGTGGAAGAAGGCCAACACGTAGACCAGGGGCTTGAAGGCGATATGTGGACACTGCTCCAGCATTTCATGGGAGATCTTGAAGTAGGTGGCCCGCATGTTCAGTTTGAGCCCATTTGGTGGCTCCGTGACTACCTGCAGAAGGGCAGAAGGCAGGCCTGACCCAGGAGCCCTCTGCCACCTCCTGCTCCCACGGCATATCTCCAGCTGGAACGGGAGATCTAGACAGCACACCCCCCCCCAAGTCCCACAGCCACTTAAGGAGAGTGGGGTGGGTCCACGGGGTACATCCCCTTCACACTAGGATCCCTATGGCAGTGACCGGGACCAGAGCTGTAGCATCTCTGTATGGATGCCCCAAGGCAGACCTTTAAAGACTTCTGCAAGATTCCAATGGGGAAGCCCTTGGTGGGGTCTGTGGTGAGCCACAGACGGAAGTCAGGGTGTGGCTTGGTGATCCTCTCCAGGGACTTCTCCAGGTCCTTCAGCCACTTGACCAGGAGGTGACAGTTCTGCAACATGAGCCACTGGCCCCGAGCCACGGCCGTCTCCAGCAGCTGCAGCGCCACCTGCAGGAGAGGGAGTGAGATGAGGTGGGGGCGGATGATTGTTCCCAAGCTGGGTCAACCCTGTGCTTCAAGGGAGCCAGAAGGATCCGGGGATCCAGGAGCTAAGGCGGAAACCATCCCGAGACAGTCTTCCTGCTATCTGTGACCTCAGGGCCAGTCGTGGCTTACAAGATGAGCCTCATGCCTCTTCAGCCTCCACAGCCCCAAGATCCCTAACTTCCTTCACAGTCACACTGCATCCGAGACTGCACCTGAGCAGGCCTGCAGGAGTCCTTCCCACCCCTCCAGGAAGCAGTACTGGCCCAGAGGATTCAGACCTACAGGGCCCGGAGCACAGAGGTGGTCCACGACCCCTTCCTGAGTGTACCCCAAAGGCAGTAGCCCCTCCTTCAACACTGTCTTGGTCTCCAGAGGCCCCAAGGCCTGGGTGGCACTCGCATGGAAATGGCTTCCTCTGGTTTTGAGGTTGGAAAGAGAGTTCTGTCTGCCATGCCCTGTCTACCCAGTGTCCCTATTCCTGTCTCGGGTGCTGGTGGCCGTGTTTCCCAGAGTTTCACACACACTTCATAACAAAGCCAGGGCTAGTAGTTGGCTTCCTCTGACCCCATTTCCCCGAGTGCTGTGCCCTGTCACAGTGAGCTGGCAGGTAGCATAGCATGGGACAGACAGCCTCCAAAGGGCCACCTGGAAAATCCCCAGGAGCCACACGCCAGGAGCCTAAGACCACTGACCCGTATGGGACCGTGGTGACGGGGCTTTGAAGTGGAGTTCAGTGGTCACAGGAGGTGAGGAGACCACAGCCAAACCATCTCCAGTGTCACGTGGTTTGAGCCCGACTTCCTCTCCCCCACGCCCCACACCCGGGGAGCACTCCTGGCCACAGCTCACATGGAACCCACTAGTTACCTTTTCTTGACCTTGACCCATTGCAAGAAACTTGAGGCGATTGCCCCCAAAGCCACTGCGCTCGGCCAGCTTCATGAGGTCACTGGCAGGGTCAGAGCCAGGACTCAGGATGAATACGATGGGCGAATTGGGGGTGCTCTGCTCGAAAATGGCCTCGAAGCTGATCATCGGAGGCTGCACATACCTGGCGAAACGGAGAACGTGAAGCAGCCTGCAGGACAGCTGCAGGCCACCTCCCTAACGTACGTCTCACCCCACCCCTCAGCATCCAGAACTGCGGACTAGGGCTCTCATGTAGCTCTTCACACAATGATCCTGGTTTGTTTTTGTTGTTGTTTGTTTTTGGTTTTTCGAGACAGGGTTTCTCTGTGTTGTTTTGGTGTCTGTCCTGGATCTCGCTCTGTAGACCAGGCTGGCCTCGAACTCACAGAGATCCACCTGCCTCTGCCTCCCGAGTGCTGGGATTAAAGGCGTGCACCCCCACTGCCCAGCTAGTCCTGGTGTTTTGAGAATCCCGTTACACACAGATCCGGCACACCAGGTGATGCCCTCCTGGAGCAGAGACCTCTCTGGCTCCCTCTACCCCATGTGATCTCTGCACACTGGGTTTCAACAAGTTGATCCTGAGCCGGGTGCTTTGACCTGCCCTTCGTGTGCACAGGCCTCGGGCACAAACCCAGAAATCACACATCAACAGCTCTATGGGCATGCCCCACACTGCCCCGTAGGGTTTTTAATCAGTTATACTCCAATTTAGATAGTGTTTGTCCCCCAAACAAACATGGACCCCAACATGACGTTATCCGGAGGTGGTGGGTTTAAAGAGTGGAGCCTGCTGGTCACCAAGGCACCAGCCTTGAAAGTAGTTACAAAGTGAGGCTCCTCGTGTGCCTGGCTTCTTTGGCACGTGGCTCTTTCTCTTTTTGCCAGGTTGTGATGCAGCCAGGCTGTGATTCTGGCCATCAGAATCATGAGCCAAAAAAACCTCTTTCCGTTCTGTATCACCCAGCATCAAATATTTGGTTGTAGCAAGGTGGAACAGACTAAGACAGCAACCAATGCAGAAAGAGAAGGGGATTTCATATAAAAAAAAAATCAGAATTCCTGCCGGAAGAAGCCTCTGTGCAGGGTCAGAATTGGATCATTAGAAATCAGTTTAATACTGTATCTGTTTAGCAGAGTAGCTTCCCTTGGGACCCATATGACTTGTTGATCCACAAGTTCTGGCAGGAAGGTGGGCACAAAGTCCCACCCCTACCCAAGGAGCTATTGGCAATGGATAAAGTACTTTTTTTTTTTCCCCAAAGCTGTGAGCACAGTAGGTCCACCATGCTCCAATGGAAGGCCACACATCCAAGATATATGGACAGCACAAATAGGACTCAATGGGTTTTTAAAAGGTGAAAACACAAAGATGGGAGGGGTATGGGAGGAGCCAGAGGAGGGGCGGATATGGTCAAAATGCATTGTATGGAATTTTCAAAGAACTAATGAAAATTAAGAAAAAGTGCTGGGCGGCGGTGGTGCACACCTTTAATCCCAGTTCTGGGAGGCAGAGGCAGGCGGATCTCTGAGTTCAAGGCCAGCCTGGTCTACAGAGTGAGTTCCAGGACAGCCAGGGCTACACAGAGAAACCCTGTCTTGAAATAAAATAAAATAAAATAAAATAAATTTTAAAAAACCACCACAAAGTGGATGACTGCTGAGGAATGACACCTAAGGTTGAGGTCTGTTCTCGAAGTGCATGAGCACTTTGAGGACACCCCCACACACACACACACACACACACACACACGCACCCACTCTCCCACATATGTACCTGTACTTCCACACATGCACAAATTAATTTAATAATTTAAAATATTAAAATACTTTTAAGTTTCCCTTTCTGCCTGACAGTGGCCCCTCACATTTGTCTGGAGCACTTGGGCCAGGTCCCTTAGAGCAGGCTAGCCCTGCTGCTGTGGGCCAGGGGTGGGGCACTCACTTCTCTCCCATGGTGAGGGTCACGTAGTCAGTGACTGCACGGTATACCCGGTCTACCCGGAAGCAGCGTAAGATAAGCAGTTTCTGGAATGCAGTGATGTTTTCGTCATAGCCCAGGGGGAACGGGAACTGCTCCAGCGAATCCAGGTCGTACCACTGCCAGAAGCAAAGAGTGTTGACCAGGGCATCAGCTCAGGAATGGCACGGGCCACCGTGTGTATGTGAAGGTACCAAGAGCCACCAAAGAGAGAGGACAAATCTGAACTTTTGATCCAGCTCTCATTGTTGACACCAAAAACCATGAGCTGAAAAACTGGAAAAGCTGAGTCACAATCACTGTGGAGTTCAGATGGCACAGCAGGGAGCCAGGAGAGGCCCAGGAAGTTCTTCTTGGAAGGATGATGGACAGGTGATATGTGATGGAGCGATGGAGAGACAGATGAACAATTAGATGGATGGATGGATGGATGGATGGATGGATGGATGGATGGATGGATGGATGGATGGATGGATGTATGGATGGATGAACAGTTGGATGAATGGATGGACAGGTAGATGGGTGATAGAGGGATAGGTGGACAGATAAACAGTTGGGTAGATGGATGATGGGCAGATGAATTAAAGGATGGACTGGTGGACATATGGACAGACTGATGAATGGGTGATGGCTAGATGAACAGATACATGAACAGTTGGATGGGTAAATGAACAGATGGATGGATGGGTAATAGACAGATGGGTGAGTGAGCAGATGGATGGATGGGTAATAGATGGGCGAATGAGCAGATGGATGGATGGGTAATAGATGGGCGAATGAGCAAATGGATGGATGGGTAATAGATGGGTAATAGACAGATGGATGAATAAATGGATGGATGGGTAATAGATGGGCGAATGAGCAGATGGATGGATGAATGAATAGATGGATGGGTAATAGATGGGTGAATGAGCAGATGGATGGGTAATAGACAAATGGATGAATAGATGGATGGGTAAAAGACAGATGGGTGAATGAACAGATAGATGGATGAATGAGTAGATGGATGGATGGGTAATAGACAGATGGATGAATAGATGGATGGGTGATAGATAAATTAATAATGAATAGATAGGCAGATCAGCAATTAGATGAATGATTAGATGGATGGAGGATAGAGAGATTATGGATAGATAATGGATAGATGGATGGATAAGGGACAGATGGATGGATAAGGGACAGATGGATGGGTGAAGGGGTGGCTGGTTCTCCTACATAGATAGCAGGACTGGATGAAGTAAAGTGTATCCAGGGATTCAAGGGCACTGGCCACATGGGGTAGCTTCCCTGGAAGGTGTCTTCCTGGCACCAGGGAGGCTGTGGGCTCAGTGTGGAGATAGCGGCTGTGTAGGGAAGGAGAGGAGAAAATGCGCACACTCACGTCCTGCCAGGTGGTGATGTGTTCCTCAATATCATCGGGAAGCTCCCCAAAAATGTCTGAAAACGCCTCTGACAGAAGAATGATGTCTTCCCAGCCCTGGTCTGACAGCCAGGTACACGGCTTCTTCCGTTTACTCTTATCCAGGGAAATGTTCCCTAATCACAGAGAGAAGAGGGTGACAGCCATGGGCTGTCCATGCCTAGCACACTGACCATACACACCACATTCCCATGGTTCCTGCTTTGGGGGAGTGGTCCCTTTGCCAACGAGTGAGGAGGCATGGGCTGGTGCTTGGCACCAGTGAGCCCAGCTGGGCAGCTTGGCCAGGCCTCCAGTCTCAACGCAGCCCCTGGCAAAGGTGCCTTGAGTCAACCAGGAAGTGTTTCTGAGGGTTGCTGGATGACCTGTGCCTTTGGACACCAAAGGGATTGAGAGGGATTTTGCTGCTGGTAGTGTTTATAGTGAACGGACACACATGTCCCGGGTGCCCGAAGAGGGCAGGAGAGTGAAAAGCCAGTAAGCTCGTTACCTTTTAGAAAGAAGTCCAGCTCCTCCTGGGGGACCCTCCCCTCTGCCTGCTCTATCTTGATGGTCATGTTGAAGGAGAAGAGAAGCTTATGTCTCTCAAACAGCCCTGTGAAGAGACGGAGACAGGGACTACACTTCAGAACTGAGGCTCCTGCACGGGGCATGCCCACGTCCAAGGGAAATGATGTGAATTCCCACATGGCAAATGGCTGCACTCGACCCTTTTTGCACCTGATGGTCATGGCTGTCCAGATGCAAAAGGGCAGTCCGTCGTGGTGGACACCTGTGTGCACCTGGCATGGTCACATCAACCGGAGTCACATATTCTCTAAGTGGAGGATGTGCAACCAGGGCAGGAGCCACCTTCTCCATAGGCAGCAGAATTGAGTGCTGGGATAGAGGCATGGAGTTTCCAGAGCTGGAAGTTGCTGTGGAATAATCATTCTGAACGGTGCGAATAGGTGTTACTCTCATTGGTTAATAAAAAAGCTGACTGGCCTATAGCAAGGCAGAATAAAGCTAGGCAAGGGAAGCCAAACTGAAAATGCTGGGGGGCTGGGGATGGGCAGAGGTGGAGGGTGGGGGGAAGAAGGGTGGAGTCAGAGACATGGGAGCCAGCAGCCCAGGAAGCAAGAGATGTTAGAGGACAGGTAAAGCTACAAGCCACATGGCAATGCATAGATTAAGAGACATGGGTTAATTTAAATGTAAGAGCTAGTTAATAGTAAGCCTGAGCTACTGACCGAGCATTTGTAATTAATATAAGCCTCTATGTACTTATTTTGGGATCTGGTAGGTGGGAGAGAAACTTCCGACTACATATGGTGCCCAGTGTGGCACCGAAATTTCCATATGAAACCTAAAAAAGCTTAAAAGAATGTTCTAAACACATAAAACCGGAGCCAGAAGCAACTTCCTAGTCTCAGTCTCATGCCAGCTCTAGTGCAGAGATGCATCTCCTAACAGCTGCCTATGATTTGGAGCTGACCACCAACCGCTATGAACTAAGCAGTATGGTTGGATTCTGCAGTCTCTTACATGGACTGCAGTACAGAGAGGCATTTCTCAGCTGTTGCCTGCTGGCTTAAGCTATCAGTGCAAGCTCTGTCTGTAAGCTGCGTGGTGGTTTTAGGGATTTTGCTCATACAGACAGAAAGGGTTACAGATATGCAGTAAAGACAGATTCAAACAGAAAAATAAACAGGGTATAGTGTGTTAAAAAATATATGTAGGCTTGGGAGAGAAAAGAAAAAGAGTAGAAAAACTTCTTTAAAAATAGAATTAAAAAAATATAATAAGCCATGTAAAGATGGAAAATACACAGAGAGTCTGGATCCTGTATGTTATTGTGCTGCCTTTGAATTTTTTGGCTGCTAAGAGACATTGGATTATGGAAACTGCTGGATTAAACCAACCTATATATTTTAAAAGCATCTTGACTTCAAAATTTAAGTCAAAAGATATGTTTCTTTGGGAAAGAGGTTATGCTTTTCTTTCCACAGGAAATAAAAGGCTGTGGATTCATTCAAAGTTAAAGATGATCAGGTTTGATTGAAGAAGACCCCTGAAATCCTGACTACAGACAAAAAATAAACCTAGAAGAACTACAAGACACATAATATATATTTTACTTGCCCAAACACGTAATAGAAAATCATCTTTAGCTGATTTGTGTGCAATGCAGAGTCTATACTTGTATTGATACAGATATGTATGTTACCTTTAAAAGTTTGTGTATTTTCAGAGCAAGGGGACCAGACACCAATGAAAATGATGGCCCAGATGATCCAGCATCCAGAACAGCTTTCCAGGCTGCTAAGATGATCCAACCTCACAGAATACTCCAGTGAAGACTTAACAATTATCCTGATTTTCTCAGGGTCCCCAAAGATTGCCAGCACCCCCAATCAGTAGGAAGTAGTTTAGAAAACTATGCCCACATTCCCAAAATATTGGCTATAAATGTTTGTTTTCATTTAAGGGGGTTTGGTTACAAATGATTATTGGTCGTAGTCAAAAAAAGACCAAATAAAAAAATTATATTCAGAGATCTCTTTCTAAAAGAGGAAAGGGGGATATGATGTAGAAATGATGGGGGGAAAGGATAGATTATTGAATCTACTTTAATTTAAAAAACTATAGTTAATCTCAAAATATTTTACATTGGCATGGATTTAATTTATTGATACAAATTTAAAGTTAATTTTGTTATACTGTATGTATATTTCTACTCTTGTTTAAGGTATTGTGTTTATGCAGCTCAATTAAAAATGTAATGTATGCCAGGCGGTCGTGGCATATGCCTTTAATCCCAGCACTCGGGAGGCAGAGCCAAGCAGATCTCTGTGAGTTTGAGGCCAGCCTGGTCTACAGAGTGAGATCCAGGACAGGCACCAAAACTACACAGAGAAACCCTGTCTCAAAAAAACCAAAAAAAAATGTAATGTATAATTAAGAAATACAGATTAATAGTCATCTATAATAGTCAAACTTATAGTCATGTTAGTTAGGTTTTCTAGGTATATAAAATATATTTCAGATAGATAGGTAATCTTAAAATACTTCAAAGACCTACAGAGTATAGCATTTAAAATGTTTCAATAACTCAGACTTTTCATGATAGTAAGACACGTCTGCTCCTGGTAGCACCAATGCACTTCAGAGACAATGAAACTCCACATGGAGTTCGTTTTCCTTTTTGGCAAAATCTAGCCATGTGGGCAAAGAAACTGCCCTTGCCTCAATTGCTGACAGTTACTGTCCAAACTGGACCAGCAGGACACCAGAAAGGCAACTACCAAACTTTGCCAAGACAAGATAGGCAAGGTAGTCCTTCAAAATTCCCTGCTTCACAGGAAAGTCTACCAGATATTCGAGGCCTGTAGGCCAGAGTTGGATGCCCCAACGTTACAGAAGAACTTTGGGTGACTATCCAGGCAGCAGTATGTCCCTGTCATTAGTTAACATTGCATCTTTCTGGGGTCTTTGACAGAGTTGAAGACTAGGTTGTCATAGTTATAGTTCTTAATTTTAATAAAAGGTAAATTAAGTATAAAACTTTAGACTCACCAAGATAAGATAATAAAATATTTTCTCTAATTTTGCCAAATACAAATGAACTGGACATCATAATTATAATTCTCAATAACTATTTTTGTTATATATATAATCTTGCTCTGTTAAAGTTAAAACCTTTTTTTAAATTAGACAAAAAGGGGGAAATGCTGTGGAATAATCCTTCTGTATGCTGTGAATATGTATTACTATCATCGGTTAATTAAAAAAAAAAAGCTGATTGGCTAATAGCAAGGCAGAATAAGGCTAGGCAGGAAAGCCAAATTGAAAATGCTGGGGAGAAGAAGGGTGGAGTCAGAGAGACATGAGACAGTCGCCCAGGAAGCAAGGGATGTTAGAGGGCAGGTAAAGCCACATGGCAATGTATAGATTAATAGAAATAGGTTAACTTAAATGTAAGAGTTAGTTAATAATAACCTGAGCTGTTGGCCAAGCATTTGTAATTAATATAAACCTCTGTGTGTTTATTTTGGGAACTGGCAGGTAGGAGAGAAACATCCGACTACAGGAAGTGACTGCTGTGCCTTTGTATTTTAAAAAGCACATGACCCACTTAAGAGGTTCAAGCTGTGATGCTTACAGACAGGTGAGTCCAATACAGATTGAGGGGGCTGACCATGAGGACAATGCCAGAACTGGCACTGGCCAGATGGTGCTCAGAATGTTCCAGAATGAAATGTTCTTAACCAACAGTGCATTTGGAGAGTAGAAAATAGTACAGCCATTTTTGAAACCAGTTGGGTAGTCCCCACAAAAGTCGGAGACTCGGCTTGTGGCCCAGAAACTCTACTTCAGGGAACATATGGATCCAAAATTAAAAGCAAATGCTCAGGCTGGGAAGACGCTTAGAGGAAGAGCACTCACCTAGCATGCATGGGGCCTGGAGCAGGCATGCACACATTCTCTCTCCCTCCCTCCCTCCCTCCCCCTCCCTCTCTCTCCCCCTCTCCCCCTCTCACACATGCACGCACCTGTGACAAACGTTGACAACTGCATTAGCCTAACAGCCAAAAAGCAGAAACAACCTAATGTCCACCAGCTGAGAAATAAAGAGCATGGAACACTAACTATTTAGCACTTGAACTGGGCAAATCCTGAAACTACAGCACAGGCCTCGGTGTTCACATATATGAAATGAAGAGACTAGCTATGAGAACCACATATTCTGGGACTCCCTTGACAGGAAGTGTCCAGAACAGGTGTATTCTCAGTCAGGAAGTGCAGCAGAGGCTGCCAGGGTGGGGAAGAGAGGGAGGGATTGAGAAATTGCTGATGAACCCGGCTCAGCTCAATGGAGGGGCTAGACGGAGGGGCTCTGTGAACTCCAGCAAGCCTGCAATGGGGCATCTTCAGGGTGGGTGAATCGCATCTCGCTGAAGGTGTGGTTGAGAAGTCAGTGCTCTGGACATCCCTTTATAAAGTGAGTGGTTGGCACCAGGCAGGCTAAGTTTCTGTGTTCCAAGCAGGACTCCTCCCCGCTCCCCCGCGCTCACCTGTGCAGCCATAGTTGTAGATGTTAAACGTCAGTGTGTCCATAATGTTCTTCAGCCGCTTGATGAGGATGGAGTCAGGCAGTGACTTCTTCAGTGACAGCCCAAAGACCTCCAGGAAGGCGATGAGGGAGTACTGGTACATGGAGTTCACCAGCGCCATCTCCGACAGCACGAAGAACAGAATGGCGCCCCGCCGCGCCGCCGGCCGGTAACCGTCCCGCAGCCTGTCGATGTCCAGAGCTGTCTTCTCCGCCAGCTTCAGCTTCTCTGATACCTGCAGAAAGCCCTCGGTTACCATGGAAACAGGGAGGTGATGGATGACAGCCTGGAAGGCCTGGCTGGGGTGGTAGAAGGCGGAGTCTGGGGCACAAAAGGGACCACGAAGTGCTCCCTGGAGTTGACGGTCACCAGGGCCTGCAGGGACCTTGAACTTGAACCCGAGGGGACATCAGACCATGTCCTTTCAGGCAGAGACTGGAAGAAGAGGAAGTCAACTCAAGGCCCAGCACATAAATGGAGGGATACGGAATCTCCATGGTACTTTTGGATCCTGGATCCAGCCTCACCTGAAGCCATAACTACACCTCTCAGGTTTTGAGCGGATACCATCCCTTTTTATTTAGATTAGGCAAGGCTAGGGTTTCCATGACTCTCAATTCAAGAAGATTACCCAGCTGCATAGGAGTGCCCCCACCCTCCCCTAGCAAGCCCTCTTATAGGTGGCCCTTCCTTTTTATTTAATATTTATGTCTGTGAGTATTTTGCCTGGTGCCTGTGGAGGCCATGAGAGGACATTGGATCCCCTGGAACTGGAGTTACAGAGGGTGGTGAGCTGCCATGTGGGTGCTGCGAACTGAACCTGGGTCCTCCGGAAGAGCAGCCAGTGCTCTTAACTGCTCAGTCATCTCTCCAGCCCCGAGGTGGCCTTTTCTTGTCAGAGAAGACAAGAAGAAGTGACACAAGCCTGATGCTTCTCCCCTACACGTTAGACCCAAGGCTGTGACTGAGCCCCCGAGACCACTGGCGTGGAGCTAGAAGGTGACAGGGCCCCTCCCGCCTGCACAGAGGTAGGCACGCACCTCCGTGGCTTTGGACTTGGTCTCTTCCAGGGTGTGCACCAACTCCACATTGTCCAGCATGTTCCCCGTGGACGTGGCCAGCTCCCGCAGGAGTGAGTCCTCCAGGTCCTTCAGCAGGTTCTTGTTCTCGCTCGTCTCCTGGATGAGGTGTTCTCTCTGCTCCTCCAGCTCCCGCCTCTCATAGGCCACCAACACACTCAGCAGCTGGTCCTCCAGGCCCTTCAGTGTGACTGAGAGGACAAAGAGCCCTCACTGCATACCCTAGAGTCCAGGCTAGGCATACCCAGGCACCTGCAACTTGCTGCCTTCCAAAGTACCCAGCCTTCTGGGGGGGGGGGCGGTTCACCCACACATTAAGAATGAACCAGCAAAGACAACTTCCAGGGAAAGACCAGTGTCACCAGGTGACAAGGTGCCCAGGAAGCCTCCCTCTCAAGGTAGGGGGCCCTGGACATTTGCAGCCGGATCTGTCCCTTCTTACCAGTGTAGTTGATGACCATGGCCTTCCCAAACACCGATGGGGAGTATCTGGGATTGGCCAGCTTGGTGTTGAGGTACAGCCGGAAGTTGGTGTCATAGTCAACCTCCTTGTCCCCCAGGATGATGAACTGGCGGCCTTGGGTGGACTTGATATTCTTCTCCAGGACATTGTCAATTACAGGGTCGATATATTCATCCACATCGTGGAACAGGAAGGGGGTCCCATACTTTATGGACATCTCCAACTGCTTGAGGAAGTCAGGGTCATTGAAGGAGGCAACCTGCAGGAAAGAGGCGGGAGCTGGGGTGAGCCATGCCTAATGGCTCTCCCACAGCGAGCTGAGGGAGAGCACACACCAGGAAGTTCAGAAGCCAGAGGTAACCAAGAGAGTCAAGAAGGAGCCAAAGCCTAGGACAAAACTGAAAACCACTGATGAGTCCCAGCAAACCCACTCTTGGGTGTATGCCCTGGAGGACCATGAATGCGGGCACAGCCAGGGCAGGTGAGGTGGCTCAGTGGGTAAAGGCACTTGCCATGCAAGCCTGAGTTCAGTCCCTCGCACTCACATGGTAGATGGAGAGAATCAAATCCACAAAGCTGTCCTCTGACTGCGACATGCATGAACCCCCCCTCCACACACACAAACATACATAAAAAGAAGTGTGTGTACAAATGTTCATAGCAGCACCAGAAAGTGGAAATAACCCAGCTGTTCTTCAACTGTTGATGGATCAAGACATTTGGTATGTCCATACAAAGGAATATTATACAACTGTAAAGAGGGACATAGCACCCATTGTGGAATATTATGTTACATTCATTTATGCTGTGGAACATTTATTTAATGATGCAAAGATGTGTGGCATTCTTTTATGTTACATTTGTTTAACTATGTGAAGCTGTGATACTTTGCCTGTCTAAAACACCTGATTGGTCTAATAAAGAGCTGAATGGCCAATAGCGAGGCAGGAGAAGGATAGGTGGGGCTGGCAGGCAGAAAAAATAAATAGACGGAGAAAAAAAGAAAAGGAACAAGAAAAAGAGGAGAGGGGGATGACGGGGCCAGCCACCCAGCCAGATGCAGAATAAAAAGAAAACAGAAGATATACAGAAATAGAAAAAGATAAAAGCCTAGAGGCAAAAGGCAGATGGGATAACTTAAGCTGGCTAGAAACAAGCCAAGCTAAGGTCAGGCATTCCTAAGTAAGCATAAGACTCTGTATTTGGCAGCTGGGTGGCAGGCCCCCAAAGAGTAGAGTAAAAGAAAATTCAACTGCAAACACCCACACCTGCTACAACATGGTTGAACCCCTACAGTGTAAAAGAAACCAGTTACAGAAGACTAAATACTACCGTATGGTCCTATCCCTAGGAGATGTCCAGAACAGGCAAAGCCATGGAGACAGGAAACATTAGCAGCTGCCAGGGGCTAGGGAGCAGCCGCTGGGGCAAACACTGTTGTTCTTGGTGGGGGTAGGGATGGAGGTAATAAAAATATTCTAAGCTGAGTCTTAACTGTTCCAGGTCTCTGAAAATACGCTAAAAAGCCACAGAAGTTTCTGTTTTGAATGAGTGAGAGACTGCTAAGTGAGTCACATCCCAATGAAGCTGTCACCTCCGCCTCCCTTCCCCACCAGCTCCTACCGCCACCCAGGCTCCAACCCCCCTGCATCCCCCTCCCCCACACACAGTGGAGCATCTTGGGCCACCAAGCCCTGATCTGGGCTGAAGGCAATAAAGACAGAAGACATAGTCTTCATCATAGAGATGTTCTCAGCCTGAACCCCTGAGCAGGGGGTGGGAGAGGAAGGGGAAAGGGGTTCTTCAGGCCTCGGGTGGAGTTCAGGGTGGAGCATGGGGCAGGACTCTTGGGCAAAGGGGCCGCACCCTGAGGTTGTTCTTTTCCTCCTTTCTCTTGATCCAGTTGAGGGCCTGCTGCTGGGGGTCGATGCAGAGCGGGAAGCGGCTGGCCCGGGTGGTAAGGATGCCATTCTGAACCGAGAGCTCATCGGGGGGAAGGCCCTGGGAACCCCACCTGCAAGGGGATGACCAGGGAGATGGACGTTCCCCCACCAAGTTGTAAGCCCAAGGCTGGATGTCATGGGGTCAGCATTCTAGAATAACCCATGACCTTGCTCAGGGTTGGCCGTGCCTCCTAGGTCTGCAGCCCCACCCCCCACCCCCAGGTGACACCCATGCAGGCCCCTCTGGGATCAGGGAAGTACCTGCTGATCTCCACATCATCTGTGAGGAGGTTCTCCAGTCGGAAAGGGTGGCTCAGGGGGATTTCTCGATCCAGGATGTCGTTCCGCCACACCTGGTTGACCATCTCGTCACGAAACTCCCAGGTGAAGGCGCCCTCATAGCTCAAGAAGGCTGCACAGAGCAAGCAGTCACCCAGCAGCTTCACCCGCCGGTGCATTAGCTCATCCAGGTCATTGAGCCACCTGCATGGGACCAGGAAGCCACCACGCTGAGCAACTCCCATCTGGCCATGACCGATGGGAACCTGCGGCGGACTCGTTAGTCCTTGGGAACATGAGCTGAGTTTGTATAGATTATGGTTCTGCTCATTAGGCGGGTGATGCCTCTCACCTGACATTTTCTGAGCCCAGGCCAGAGATGAGCTTGTCGGCTGCGATCAGCCGCCTCTCCATGATCTCTGCCTCCTCCTGCAGCTTCTGCTTCTCCAGGATGGCGGCCTCGTACTTGGCCCCCAGAGCCTCCAGCTCCCTCTGGATCGCCGACAGCTCATTCTGGATCCGTTCTAGCTCCCGTTTGGTTAGATAGAAATTCCGCTCCAGCCTGGCCACCTGTGTGAAGACAATGAGCAGAGGGCCGGCCATCTCCACTTACATCAGTGGTTCTCAACCTTCTAACGCTGTGACCCTTTAATACAGTTCCTCAGGTGGCGGTAACCCCCCCACACCATAAAATTGTTTTCGTTGCTACTTCATAACTAATTTTGTTACTGTTATGAATCATTATGTAAATACCTGTGTTTTGTGATGGCCGTAGGTGACCCTTGTGAATCGTTTGAATCACAATGGGGCCACGACCCACAGATTGGGAACTGGACTACTGACCTACATGAAGCTGGTGGGCAGACAGCAAAGGGTCTCATTCCCAAGGGTGTTCCTACTACACCTCCATACACTGTGAGGCCACCATCTGCTACATCAAGACACATGGCGCTGTGTGTGTGTGTGTGTGTGTGTGTGTGTGTGTGTGTGTGTGTGTGTAAAACAGTATGTGCCAAATAGTCTACGAATCACAGGATGTCCCTGGCAGGAGGGAGAAGCCATCCTTACAGCCCCCAGAGCAGAGGCTAAAGAGCCACCACAGCAGGGGGCGTAGCCATCTCTACACTGGGCACAGCTCTCAACCCTGTCCGTCTGCACGCTGTGTGAGTGAGCAGCAGCGGCCAGGCTCCTAAGTCTTTATGTGGTTTCAGGTTAGAACTTGGCAGAATTTTCCAGAAGCATTATGGACACTTGAACTCTGATCCCAGGGTGGACTTCAAGGCAGTGAGGCCTCGGCTCACCTTCTCTCTCTTGGGCTTGATCTCACGGAACACGTCACAGTACCCCATGACGGCCTCCACAAACTTCAGCATCCCCAGCCCCGCCTTGCTCACGGCCTCCATCTCCTCAATTGTGGTGTTCAGAGTTTTCAGGAGGCCTAGAGGTCAAACACAGTGACTGTCAAGCTCCCTCTCAGGGCAGATAAAGCTGGAAACACGTTGCCTATGGACAGAGGAAGTATGTCAAGTGCCCACTCCTCAGGGTCCTGCAGCGTGGAGTTTCCCAAGTGTGGGGTTGAAGGTGGATTTGAAGGGTAAAAGCCACTGTCACCTGGGACTCCATGTGACCTCACATGACCCAGAGGCCCCACCAGACACCCTCCAAGCTCTGGCAACCAGGAGCACTTAGAGGGCTCAGACAAGCAGCTGACTGGGATTCAGAAGCGCTTTCTCTCTCTCTCTCTCTCTCTCTCTCTCTCTCTCTCGTGTTGCATACATGCACAGGCTCTGTGTGTGTGTGTGTGTGTGTGACTTACACACACATGCCATAGTGCACATATCAAGTGAGATCAGATGACAACTTTGTGGGAGTCAGTTCTCTCTACTTTCTGGGGATCTAATTCAGGTTACCATGGCACTATGAATAACCTCTACCTGCTGAGCCAGCCCCAACTGCCTCAGGGGTGAGCTTGTGCACAGGTGTGACAATGTGGTCCATGAGGACCCCACCCCTCCTGGCAGAGCCCTGGGCAGTGCCCAGAGTCAGCTGGGCAGGGAGCTTGGACATTCTCTGGCCAAAGACGCATCCCGCTGACCACAGGTGGTACCACCCTTCCCCTGCCCGGTCCCCAGGTGCATCCAGAGGCATGGCATGGGCAAGAGGCACAAAGGGGAAATGCTGAGCCACACAGAAGACAAAGGCAGAGCCGGGTTTCCCTGCCAGGGAGAGCCAGACCCCGTGCTGAGCCAACTGCACGTGGGCCAGCAGCTGCCCCTGTCCCCGCATCACCAACGGGAGCCGGAAAGCCAGTGTGCTGCTCCATCCACAGGGCTACGGTGGCGCCCCAGGCCCACCCCTTGCCTGGACCCTCCCAGCCCCACTTACCCTTGATGTTCTTCACTTGACCCTGGGTGATAGAGTCGAAGTCGAGCTCCATCAAGGACCTCAGGAAGTTGGGGTCGGACATCATGCCCTTAGCGGTTTTCCAGTTCAGCTCCTTGTAGCCTTTCATGATAAGGATGCACTCGCAGACTGTCTGCACTTGCTTTGGGGGCTTCGCGAATGACCTGGGGGTCAGAGGGCCCATGTTCAGTGTAAGAAAGGCCAGGACCTAACCAGAATTCCTGGGGAAAGATGGGGCAGGCAGAAGGGTTCCCTAGAGGTGACTGTCTGGGAATAGAGTTTGCAAGGTCCCTAGAGGCAGGAAGGGACTCATTTGCTAGCCCCACACCAAGCTCCTGGAAGACGGCAGGGAACAGAAACATGATGGTAGCCATTAAAATCCCAAGACCTCGGTGCCCAGGTCATCATCATAGCCAGACAGTTGGAGCTGCCTGCACTGGGCATAACCCTATCCCAGGTCCTGCAGCCAGTGTAGGCCCCACAGGGGGCAGGAGCAGAGAGAGCAGAGCTGGGAGTGAGGCCAATGCTAGCCCAGCCTTGAGGGTCAGTGGGCTCAGAACTGGCCCTGGCTGACCAGGGAAAGCCTT
>CABHPQ010172033.1:0-20880 GCA_902168405.1 Peromyscus aztecus | reverse complement strand
AAAAAAAAAAAAAAAAAAGCTAGCTATGTTCTGTCTTCACCTTAGATGGAGGACTGGCTGAGAATGGCTGAGAAAACTGTCCCCTTCATACCGTCCTTCTACTGGGCATGCTGATGCTTATCACTGAAAACTATAAAACCTGATCAGTCATCCCTCCCAATGGGAAGCAACATGAGTCACTTAGCTTGAAATGGGGCATGCCCAGAAAAGAAGGAAAAGAAATATCCTTAGAAGACATTTCCAAAATGATATCCCAATTTACACATTCAGCAGACCAGATAAGAGCTACACAGTGGGTTTTGGGTGTGCTTGGCTCATAGCCATGAGGCCCTGGGTGCAATACCCAGAAACACATACTCACAGGGGTGTGGAGGGTTTAGGATTCTGTCAAATCTTTACTGTCAGAGATTCAGATTTTTTTTTTTGCACTGAAGGATATGAACTCTACCATTATTGTTCTCTTCTTTTTCTTATAGTTAAAAAATGTTCAGTATATCAAAGTAATGTGTTTCATCCTGGAAATTTACAAGCATGCCATTTTTCTTTCCTCTTATGTGTCCTCCTGTCCAGCTTGCTAGGTCCACACTTCCTCAATCTGTGTTTGTGTCATATGTATTCCATTTCTCTCTCTTGTTTTCTTCCCCACATCCTCCCTTAATATCTCTTCTGGTCAGTCCCTTCTCTGATTGTAGAACTTACATGTACAAAGTAATAATAACGAAGTAATAATACAGAATCAGTATCTGTGAAACATGCAGTATCTGAGAAAACATGCAGTATTTGTCTTCCTGAGTCTGGCTTATCTCACTTAGCCTGATGGCCTCCAGTTGTATTGGCTTTCCTGCAGATCTGTTTTCTTTATAGATCACTAATTTTCCACATCATATGTATACCATTGATTTTGTTATTCCAATGTTATTTTAATTTAATCATTCTGTTAAACAAGTTTTAGCATCTTTAAAACTAGTTCAATTCTCCATAATGTTTTATTAACAGAGTGGTAGCATATATTTGAATACAGATGCTCATTCCTTAGAGACTTCAAAACAAGGTGGTAAGTAACACTCTATCTATAAATTCAGCAAATGTAGGAGTTTGGGGGCAATTTGACTTCAATATATTGGTTCAAGGTAGTGATAGATAGCTTCAGTATTTTAGTAGCTAGCTTAAGGATAAGATAAACCTTGTGTATTTCCATCCTGAGTACTTCATAACTGTATCCTGAATACTTCATATCTATCTTTATCACACTGACTTTTTGCACAACAATTTCTGGACTCCCACATATTAGAGTTTAGAAATCAAAAGGTCATAAAGTAGTATAATGGTTCATTTCACAAATATGTATCATATAATTATTTGATTCTTAGGCAATGCTAAGAATCAAAAATGGAAATGATGACCCAGGCATATACATGTGTTAGTACTTTGAATTTTATAATTTAATTGTGGAATCAAATTTGTAAATAACCAACATGTTTTTGTGGAAGCACTCTAAAACTACTTGAACTAAATCCATTCATCAGAGCAGAGTCAACTTTGAATGGAATTGTTATCTGAAATAAGCTGAAAGCTAGAAGCAGCCTTGCAAGATAACACTGAGCTATTTGCACATCTGGCTGAGAACATCTTAAGAACATTCATTATCTCCAGCATCTCCATCAAATTCTTACAACGAAATAGCACAAATAATGAGACCCGGAAAACTAAACATGTGCAGCTACTGGCCTGCCACAAAAGCTTGATAAAATGTGCTACTATTTTAAATGAAGCATTTTGCAAACTCTAGAAACCTTTGAATACCTACCATAAGGCCTCATCTTTATTTTCCCTACAGAAATTACCATAGGCAAAACATGACTTTTCGTATCCCACCATTCATCTGGACTTCTTACTAAGGAGAGCAAATGTGTGGCTGAGGCATCAAGATTCTGCTTCAACTGATTCCTCACATGCCTTTCAGAATTCACTGTATGTTAAGAGGGGAAGGGAAGAGGGTAGCAAATTGTTTGGTTTTTTGTTTTGTTTGCTTTGGTTTGGTTTGGTTGTTTTTTTGTTTGTTTGTTTGTTTGGGGGGTTGTTTTGTTTTGTTTTCTAGACAAGGTTTCTCTGTGTAACAGTTCTGGTTTTCCTGGAACTCACTTTGTAGACCAGGCTGGTCTGTAACTTATAGAGATCCTCCAGCCTCTGACTCTGACTCCCCGAGTGTTGGGGTTAAAGGCCTGTGCCACCACTGCCCTGTTGATAATACTTAGTTTTAAAATAAAGTGTTTACTAATCCTCCAAGTATTTTTTTCTTGCACTAATTGCTTATTGAAGAATGTTTTGCATATTACTATATGGCCTCCTGCTATTTCATGGAAGAGCTTGAGATCTTGTGTATATCTGATTTGAATTTCTAATCTTTAAATATACTTTTATCATTTTAAAGCCAATTTAAGAAAATGTGACATATACACAATTTTAATTCATTAGAGACAAGGAATATTTAAGTATGTTTTTCAAATTGCATTTGTTGCTGTTGATGGTGGTACTCATGTGTGTGTGTGTATGCATGTTTAAGTCAGAGGACAACTGAGGTTCTTCTCCTTTCACCATCTGAGTCCTGGGAATTGAACTCAGTTCCTCAGGCTTGGCAGCTCAAGTGACTTATTATCCTACTGATCCATCTCACTAGCATCAATACTTACACATTTTAATTTCTGAATTAGCTCGTGTGTGTGTGTGTGTGTGTGTGTGTGTGTGTGTGTGTGTTTTCTTTAGCATCTTTAGTGCTTTCTTTAGCTATTCCTGAGATTCTGACCAATAAGTTCTTTTAGAAATATAAATGAATAACACATTATGAACAGAACTATGAAGTTGGCAGAAAATATGTTCTTTAAAAACGTCTACTATAGTCGGCTAGTGGCGCATGCCTTTAATCTCAACACTCGGGAGGCAGAGCCAGGCAGATCTCTGTGAGTTCAAGGCCAGCCTGGTCTGCAGAGTGAGATCCAGGACAGGTACCAAAACTACGTGGAGAAACCCTGTCTCGATCAAAAAGAAAAAAAAAAAAAAGAAACAAAAAAACCCTCTACTATTACTTGCAATATGACCCTCTGAACAAACACACACACACACACACACACACACACACACACACACGCACACACACATAGACATGACACACATGAATGTATACATACACATACATGCACAGACACACACACAAAGATACAGACATACATACACAATGTAATTTAAAAAAAACATTATGGATCAGTGCTTTTGGATAGCATGTCTCTATAAAACATAAATTTTAAATCTGGAAGCTAGCATTATTATTTGCAATGTATAAGTTAAAATTCTTATAGTATTCAACAGCTAAAATTTTTATTTTATAAATTCACACAGTAATTATATAAATTACTTTCTATTTTTATAAAATATCTTAATTTTAATAGAAAAACACTATACCAAGCATGTGTATCTATCTCACTACATACTTTCTAGGTTTGGATATCTAAATAGTTTTCTTTGTGTCACGGTGAATGCTTGGAGAACTGTATCTGTTATGCAATGGTGTGTATGATATTGCAATTAAAATATCATGTTCATTTGTCCATATAGCTGCCCTTTGAATTAACCTTGGATATTTCTTTATCTGCACTTTCTCTATGAAGAATATATAACTCAATATCTACCTGTATTTGAATATTATGACAATCAAGGGTTGACATTTACTCACTTCAGAAATGTTTAAGGATAGAAAAACTAGGGAAATATGCAGATTTTTGTTTATCTCACATGATGTTATCATTGGTTAGCAAGAATTCCAAAGGCCTTGTTACAAATCCATAGAAGGCATTCACTGTCATTCAATTAACTGAATGTGTTAATGTTCTGATAAATGTGGGTAAAAAATGTCTGCTGCTGTGGAGCTTGGTGGCTCATGCCTTTAATCCCAGCACTCAGGCAAGCTGATCTGTGTGATTTTGAGGCCAGTCTGGTCTACAAAGTGAGTTCTAGGACAACTAAGGCTGTTACACAGAGAAACTTTGTCTCAAAAAAAAAAAAAAAGGGAAAAATGTCTACTGCTGAGCACAAGCTACAGTGAGTATCTGGAAGAGCTTATGGGAGGCTGGGCAAGTCCCCGAAGAGTGTACTACTTAAAGAAACAGCTGTTATAGAGCTTGGGCCAAGTCCTACCTCATGTGAATGTGGCACTGTGAATCCAGAGTTTGTGACTGCTTTTTTTTTTACAAGAATACTGAAAACTGAAATATTAATGTGTAAAATATTAATGTTAGTTTCCTTCCCAAATGTAAAGTCAGTGCTTTCATTTTTCAAGGTAATTGCTTTTTAACCTATAAAAGTTACTAGTCAAGCTTCTATCAATCCATTCTTCTCTCAAAATGGCATGCTTTAACCATACATTTGGATTCTGTGACAATCAGTTCTATCTTTAGTTATCTAAATTATTTTATTTTATATGAATCGCACAGATATAAAAGTGTCTTCAATACAGAAAATATATATGCTATTTATATATATGCTATTTAAATCTACATGAATCTATATATAAGTTCATATTGACACATACTGTATAAAGATACTTAGGCATAGATATATATGAAATACCTAATTCAGTACATTGTGCTATTATTCCATTGAGCAATATTTACTTATTTACTTGAGTCTTTTGTTTTTGTTTTTCTAGACAGGATTTATCTGTATAATAGCCCTGGCTGTCCTGGAACTTGCTTTGTAGACCAGATGGCCTTGAACTCACAGAGATCCACCGACTTCTGCCTCCTGAGTGCTAGGATTTAAGGCGTGCACCACCACTGCCTGACTTACTTGAGTTTTTTTAAGATAGTTTCACCATATCGAATTGGCTGGCCTGGCACTTGCTATATAGACTAGGCTGCCCTCAAATTTCTAGCAATCTCCTACCTCTGCCTCCAGACTTATAGGTATAGAGGTGCATGCTACCACATTTCTCTTATATGTTATTAAAAATATGTAAGTGAATCTTCCATAAAGCAACAAATTTAGGCTTAATTTAAGTATTCACCTCCACAGAAAGATTTACAGAATTTCCTTCATTTCTTATGTATATTTCATAATATTTTTCAAACTATTTTGTAGCAGGTCAGAATTAAAAGAATCTTCAAAAAGTTTAATAATTCCATATTTTTTTAGATTTATAAGGTCTAGAAAGATGAAGCAATTGTGCAGTGTCATGGAGATAAACAAGAGGACTGTGAATCGACAAAGCACATGGGCAAGAAGCAGTATTGAATATTTCTAGCTGAGATATCAAGACTGGCATACTGAGAAAGCAAGTGAGAAAACGAGGCAAGCAGAGCAGGTTAAAATATAAATATATGGCTGCTACATCCAGACAGCCTTGAGTGAGTCTTACTGGATGCCTAGTTAAATAATTTCACTCTTATTCTCAGTAGACATTTGTTACTATTTTGCTATAATTAAAGAACTGGAAAAAAGTATCTCTAAATTTTCTAACTGAACGGGAAAATGTTTTGGTTGAGCACCGTTTGTGAGCATTTGAGGAATTTCAAAGAGTCTCATGGTGGTGGACAGAGCTGTAGTCTCGAGACTCAGTAACAATTAAACCTGGAAATCTGTCATTCATCTCTACTTTGCAAATACGTTGAGGATTCAAAGTTTTCTCCTTGACAGAAAAAGAGAGATTTAGTGGGCAGTTCAATGTAAAACACTGAGAAGATGAATACCTTGCTTCTGGCTGTCAGTAGAGCTGACAGGATTCCGACAGGCTGCATCAGGGAACCAGGGAGTTTTCTGTCTGATCATGAAGCTGCCTCAGTGCCGGGGCTGGATGGTAATGTTGCCTGTGCAGATTTACTCCACACACCAAGTTCCACGCTTTCTGTTAACAAACAAATCAAGTTACATTTTGCATCCACTCAAGAGTTTTTAAAATGTCGAGGCTGGGGTTGTTTTCTTTCTCAAAGACAATTAAGGAATTAGAGCACATGTCATGGTGCTCATCTAAAATTTGAGGATGAAGTGGGGACGGGATGAAGTGTATTCCACCCCTTACTTAGTGGCACTTGTCCCTTCCTCATTTCCTGGACTTCCTGTGAGTCAGAACGATGCTGCTGGGGCTAGTCTTCCATTATATATTGAGCACTAATCCTCCAGCAGGTGCACAAAGCCCTTCACAATGACATCACTCATCACTCACCAAGGATCAGCTCAGTTATAAACATACAGGCGCCATTCCCTAGTTCCCATTCTAGAGATTGGTTTTAATCACTCACTCATTCCTAGGAGAGAAGCTTCATCAAATGGTGTTCTATTACTCTCCCACTCTCTCAGGCAGAATCATTTCTCTATTTCAGTTCTGACTACCAACACCTTTGTTCCCTGGAGTAGTCTTCCTCTTCAAAACTTTTGAGGGAGTTTTATCTATAGGTTCTTAGCAATGTTTCTACCAAAATGTGGAAATCATTGGTGTGCTCTTAAGACATTCAGATTCTGAATATGAAGGCTGGGCTACCGTCTTATAGGGAAGTTCTTTAATCGTCACATGTACTAAACAGATACAATGCAGAAAATGTCTTCCTAAACTCCTAAAATCTAAGTTTTTAAAAAAAAGTCAGTTTCACTCAAGGTAGGGCTAAGTTCACAACCTGTTAGGAAACTAATTCAGACAAACGATGAACCAAATAGAAATAATTGGGTCACACACATTTAATCCCAGCTCTGAGGAGGCAAAGGCAGACGGATCTCTGTGAGTTTGAGGCAAACTTGGGCTACACAGCTAGTTCCAGGACAGTCAGAGCTACACAAAGAAGCCCTGTCTTGAAAAATAAAACAAACAAACAACAAAAAAGAAAATTGTTACTAAAGCATGTATTCTTTGTATTAGTTAAGATTCTACATTCTGTGTTTCTGAATGACAAAATTTAAATAAGGCATAAATGTGTGTGTATGTGCATATGTATGTATGTGTGCATATGTATGTATGTATGTGTGAGAGAGCGTATATGCATGTGAATATATATGTGTGTGATGTGTGTATGTATGTGTATATGGAGAGGAATCTTCTAAGAGCAGAAAATAAACTTAGGAAGGAATCTGAGAATTTACCAAATGTTGACAGCTGAATTTCCAGATAACAACATATGAATAACCATTGTCACCACGGTATTTTTGAAATAAGAAAGAATGCAAAGCTTGGTATCCCATAAACATATAATAACTAACCAATTTTGGATACAGGGGACAGATTAAATTAGAGAGAGAGAGAGAGAGAGAGAGAGAGAGAGAGAGAGAGAGAGAGTGTGTGTGTGTGTGTGTGTGTGTGTGTGTGTTGTCTTAGCTTCCAAATAAGTTCTAAATGAAAATTTTCAGATATATGTCTGATTTAATATATAAAGCAAGGACTGGAAGAGTGCTCAATTGGTTCAGGGTTTGTCTGGCATGCAAGAGGCCTTGGGTTTGGCCTGAATAAACTAGGCTTGTTCACTCACAAGGTGGAATCAGAAGATCAGTTCAAGGTAATTCTTAGCTACAAAGGGAGTGTGAGGCCAGCCTGGGCTACAGGAGACCCTATCTCAAAACAAACAAACAAGCAAAGAAACAAAAAACACAAAGTGTTTTCAGACTGAAATCAAGACAAGATGTAAGAAAAACTTGAACGTTGACAAGGCCTACCATCGTGTTCCTTCTGGCTTGCTATTGCCAGAGGAGCTAGCAGGGCAAAGGAGACAAGAACAGGGGAAAATTAGGGACCCTTGGGCATCCCTCGGCACTATGGGCTTCTACCTCAGGCAAGGCAGGAGAGCTTCTAGGACATGTGGGATTCTAAGAGTGCAGAAAAGTGTCGGGGGGTGGGGGTGGTGGTGGTGGTGGTGGTGGTGGTGGTGGTGGTGGCGGCGGCGGCGGCGGCGGCGGCGGCGCACGCCTTTAATCCCAGCACTCGGGAGGCAGGGCCAGGTGGATCTTCGTGAGTTCAAGGCCAGTCTGGTCTACAGAGTGAGATCCAGGAAAGGCGCAAAGCTACACAGAGAAACCCTGTCTCGAAAAACCAAAAAAAGAAAAAAAAGTGCAGAAAAGTATTTCATACTCCTGGTATATGAGGACACAGGCGTTTTTGAAGAACCTTCATTGCTATGGATATATGCAACTTAGTTCAAGGTCAAAGTTAATGTTATCTTTTCTTGTCTTTATCTTCCTTTGTTGTTTCTGATATGCTCTAGTATCAATAAGAAAATTCCCAATCCTTTATTTATTTAATTATTTAAGATAAAGCTTTACTGTGTAACACTGCCTGTCTTGGCACTCAGTAGGTAAAGCGGACTGTCCTGGAACTCTCAGAGATTTACATGCCTCTGCTTCCCAGCCTTGTACCACCTCGTTTGACAAATTAAAGTTTAATTTAGAAAGTGTATCTACTACACCAGGCCCTAGGAAAGTTACAGACATTACACTCTGCCATCATCTATATCATGTGATAAGAACAGTTAACACTGTAGTAGAACTGAATTTCTACATGGAGCTCTGTAACGCAAACAGTATACAAAAATTATCCCCCAAAGAGTTATTTATCTAGCCATAAGATCTAGAACATTTAAAGTATAAGGAGAACACATGTGAGTAAATAAATGGTTTACAAATAAGAGGAACTAAACGTAAATTCTAATCTAGTAAAGGACTCAATTCTAGAATATACAAAGAAAACCTACAACTCAATAATAAAAGGACAAAATTCAATTTAAAAAATGGCAAAGAATTTTAATCAAACTTTTTTTTTTCAAAGAAAATGTACCAATTGCCAGTATGTCCATTAAGAGATACTTTATTACAGTATGTGAGGGCAATCTGAGTGCTTTCTGTTACCCACTGATGGCTAGGGTTGATTAGGGTGGTATGACTGGCCAGTTGGGTGTCCTCTTCCTCACAAAGCTTTCCACAGATGTCTACCTTCCCAAGCATAGGAGGACCTGCCTTTAGTAAGGGTGTATGAGTACCTGTGCCCTCCTGCCAGGACCTCCAAATGAGCTCTCAAGATACTTGATTTCATTTCAGACTAAAGAAGGGCAAGTCAAAACCACAATGGGATATCACTCCCCCCTCTACAAAATAACTTTAAATAAACAAAACAAAACAAAATTTGGAAGTGAATGTGAGAGTGTAGAGCACTGAAAATCTTTAACACTAATTTGGGGAATGCAAAACAATGCAGCTTCTATGGGAAGTTGCTGCATCTTCCAAAGTTAAACACAAAGCTGGCTCAGTACCCAGCAGTTCCATTCTAAAAATATATCCAAAAAGATTTTAAAACAGGTTCAAAAAGATGCATGTATCGCTTGGTTTCTTGTAACATTCCTAATGGCCCCCAAATAGAGTCAATCCACATATATAAAGAGATGAGCAAAATGTGATAATACATACAATGGAATTTTATTCAGCTGTAAAGAAAAATAAAGTTGTAATGCACACTAAACCCTGGATGGTCCTTTCAAACACTATCCTAACAGAAGTAGACAAGACACAAGATTGTGAGTATTGTATCATTCAATTGTAAGAACTATCTAGAAGAAGCAAATTGATTTCAACAAGAATAAGTTGCCCAGGGGCTGATGGAGGAAGAATAAATGTCCTTGATTAATGGATATAAGGCTTTTGTTTAAAGTGCTAAGGCTTTGGAAGTAGAAAGTGCAAGTGTCTTCAAGATGTGTGCATATATTGTTGCCACTGAACTGTATACTTACAGCAGCTAAAACAGCAAATTGTATGCTACATGTACTATTACTGTGACAAAATCAACTCAAGGAAGAAAAGGTTTAGTTGGCTCATAGTTCCAAGTTACAGTCCCTGGTGGCAGAGAAGTCACAGCTGCAGGAGTTTGAGGGAGCAGGTCACATTACATATACATAGTCTAGAGCAGAGAGCAGAAACTGGGGGAAAGCTCTGGCATTTGAAGCACTTTCCACTCTTTCAGAGGACCTGGATTCAGTTCCTAGTACTCAAGTCAGGAAGGTATGAACTGCTTGTAAGTCTAGTTCCAGGAAATAGAACACCACCTTCTAGCTTAAAAAGGCATCCTCACAAATGCAGTGCACACACACACACACACACACACATACACACACACACACAAATAATAAAAAAATAGAGAACAGAGCTCAATGTATTCAAACATGCTAGTGTTGTGCTCGCTATCTCCATCTTATAAAGTACAGCATCTCTTGCCCAGAGAACAGTCTTGTCTAAAATTAAGATGGGACGTCCAATATCAACCACTGTAAATCAAGATGATCCCATACAGGCATGCTCAGAGGCTCATCTCCTAGGTAGCTCTAGATTCTCTCCAGTGAACAATTAAAACAAACACATATATTGTGTTGATTATATTAAAAAGTATGCTCAATTATTTGTAAAACTAATTGATAAAAACATATCAGACAGTCTAAATTGACCAAATTCACATTCATCTACCCATGTGTGTTTGTTACTTTTCTCTTGAGTTAAAAAAAAAAAAAAAAAAAAAATCATGACCTAAAGGAACTTAGGAGGAAAGAGTCTGGCTTATCATTTCACAGAGAAAATCCATAATGATGGGAAACGCATAGCAGCAGGTGGCCAGAGCAGGAAGCTGAGAGATCACATCTCCAGAAAGCAGAGAAAGTGAGCAAGGCGTGGGGTGGAGCTATAAATGCTCAATGTTCACTGCCAATGACTTATTTCTTCCAGTAAAGCTCCACCTCCTAAAGCATACGCCACCTTCCCACAGTGCCACTGTAAGTGTTGCAGCTTGGATGAAAATGTATTCTGGCAATCTGGAGCTGAGGAATACCACCAGGTCACTGCTCTAGGCAAAGGTTTCCCAATGTAACACTCTGCCCCGGGCAGAGGGCCTGGGGTTTCCTCAGCTAAGTTGTTACAATTCTTTTCAGGTCCAGTGGAATGTAACAACTCTGCTCTAGCTGAAGATTTCCTCAGCAGTTCCTCACCCAAAACTCAAGAGATTTACTAGATTCCTCCCAGGAGAGTGGCAGCCTCTGCCAGGGTGAAAAATGGCAGAGTTTTTCCAGGGTGAAGATTTTCAGGGTGGGAATTGGTTGGATTTCAGTCCCTAGGCTTGGACAAGCTCAAGATTGGCTGGAGTTCATGGTCAGGGATCGGTTGGTTTTTCTGCTTAGGGACTGGTTGGTTTCTGTACTGAGTTGATCAGGGGCAGAGTGTGTTTCTTTGGCTCTGGTTTCAGGACCAAAGTGTGTTTCTTTCACTGGCTTTTTTTTTTTTTTTTTTTTTTTTTTTAACGTTTTGGCTCTGATTTCAGGACCAGGGTGTTGTTTCTTTCACTGGCTCTGGTTTCAGGGCCAGGGTGTGTTTCTTTGGCTCTGGTTTCAAGGTCAGAGTGTGTTTCTTTGGCTGGCCCTTTTTCCCCATAGCCACTACTTGGGGACAGAGTGTTCAAATACCTGAGCCTATGGGGAGGAGTGAGACTGATTTTGGAAGCATTACAGCTCAGATGGAAAGGTATCCTGGCAGTCAGGAGCTAGGGAATACCACAAAGTCAAGTCACACAACAAACCTGACTCAAGAGATCGATTGGGAGGGAAAAAACCAAGAGATTGGCAGCCTTGGCTTGGGTGGAAAAAAAAAATAGAGAATTGACCAGAAGACAGGGTTTATACAGCTTTTGGGTGGGATGGGGCAGATCTTTCCAGGGATTGGTGGAATTTCCAGCCCAGAGCTTGGATTTTTACTCCATAGGGTGGGGGCAGGGTCCAGCACTTAGGGCAGTTAGAGTATTCTGTGAGTGGAAATTGGCAGTTGGAGGTCCACAGGGGAGGGGTCTGGCCACTCATATGCCTCCACAGGCTTATAGATTTTATATTCAAACCATCATACCATATGATCCTTATAATCCTGTAATATAATATTATGATACTGCTTATTTTTATAAAAAGTAACCCCCAACATCTCAGCAGCTTAACACAGTAAAAACTCTCCTGCCCTCTTCATTCCTGACTGCTAATATTTTAGTGACATTATTTCTGGCCACAGGTAACTTTCTTCCATTATGTAAGTTCAGATACTTGTTGACCTGTTACCACTTCCAGCTGGTTAATGAAAGAAGAAAAAATATACATTAACGGTACAAGACATTTAAAAAAAATACCTTATTTGTGTGTGTATGTGCAATTTTGAGTGTGTGTGTGTGTATTCGTGTGTATACCATGTGAGCAGATGTGTACAGAGACCTGAAGAGGGTGTTAGAACCCTAAAAAATGTAGCTAGAGTTGGTTTTAAGCCACCTTATGTGGGTGCTGGGAACTCTGGAGCAACAGCAAGTACTCTTAACCACTGAACCATCTTTCCAACACCTAATTCCTTAAAAAGCTTGAACCTAACCTTGAGCACCACACGTGAACTGAACTTTTGTTCATTTAGTGAGAAAGAGTCATGTTGTACCTGAATTCCAGAGAGGCCAGGTAGCCATCTCTCAGTAATAACACTACTGTGTGTTCTGCACAACCCAGAGAACGGCCTATGATTGTCTTGCTTCCTGTATTGAGTAGTGAGTTTATTAATCATGCAGCAAGAAAAATGAAAGAATAAATAGAAATCAGCAGATAAACAGAGGTAACAGAGATAGCAAAATATCATTAAGTCAGGTGTCACAACATCTAGCAGAGATGGCTGCATCCTGATTGAGAAAGCAAACAAAGATAGCAGCATCAAACTGGGCACTTAGGAACATCCCATGGAAAGTACCTGGCGGGTCGAGGCAGTCAGCTGGACTTCCAGACTGAGCTCTCGCTCATCTACAAGCTCCCACAGCTGAACTTCCAGCTTTTTGCTCCCATTGCAAACATTCTACATCATGGGAGAAACAGTACTAACCTCTGTTGGGAACAGTCTTCCCGCTGTTCTGAAGGACACAGTGTTTTCACTTTTGTTCTCTTCCCCTGTCACATCCTTGGACAAGGGATCTTGGAGGATACTTTCAGACAAACTTGTCTGGATCTCAAACTGGGGGACAGTCCCCCCCACCTTCCCAATAGCCAAGTTCTCAGAGACCTAAAACAGCACACAACAACTTACCAATATATGTTACACTGTGGAAAGAGAACATTCATTTTGGTTGATGGTGTTTCCCCTGTAGTTCAGTTAGCATTTCACAAGTGAGAAAATGGAGGCACAGGGCTGGTGAGATGTTTCAGCAGAAAAAAGGGTGCTCACTGTGTAAACTTGATTACTTGAGCTGCATCTCTGGAGCCCATGTCAAAGCAGAAGGAGAGAAACCACTCCATAAAGTTGTCCTCTAACTTCCACACGTGCCATGATAGATGTGAACACACACACTTACACGCACATCATGCAATACACAAATACACACATATATGTACACTTATTGACTTATTGCATACACACATATACACATGTGAGGTGGGGATTTTCTAGGTCACAAAGATAATAGGAGAATAAATAACATTCAACTCCAGATAATCCATAAAAATTCTTGTGAAATACTAACAAATACTAATTGTAGGTTATCGGTATATTATACTATTTCTAATCTTCATTTTAATTAATCAATTAATTAATTTTGAGAAAATCTCATTATGCATACCAGAATGGCCTCAAATTTGCAGGCAGTCCAAGCTAGCCTTTCTGGCAATCCCTTCTGCCCCCCACGAGCACCAGAATTATAAGCACGCCACTACACCGGCTTCTCATTTAGGAATTCTCGGCTCCCCTCACTTATTCTCCATCTTCAGATGTTATAGAACGAGTATAGAGATAAAATGCTCTTTAAATAATTTCAGCAGAGCCATTGCTAAACGAAGGGCAGGATGTGCCTTTCATGCTAATGACAGCATGTTTGCTGAATCTGTCTGGTCAGTCTTTAGTAACAGATGAGAATAATTTCCATTAATGTCAAAGTCACCAGACATACACACACACACACACACACACACACACACACACACACACACACACATAATGTAGGTACTTTTGCTAAACTTTTAACTTCTGCCCAAGTATTATTTAAGAAGTATGTTTTTCACAAATTTGTTTCACTTCAACATTGGCCGTAGCTTTTATGAACAATTTTTCCTGAGTTAAATACTTGTATCACAACATAATCTTTTTAAGGAAAAATAGACAAGAGGATTATCCAAAAGCATTTTGGTTTTATTAGAATAAAACTTCACTGAGCCATTAACTATGTTAAAGCATAATTCATTAACACTGAGTGCATTCACAGCACTGTGTACCCATCACTGTTAGCTAGGTCAAAGATATTTCATCCATCCATAAAGGCATTTCATCACTAAATATTCATTCCCCGTTTGACACTTCCCTAGCTTTGGTTAAGTACAATTTGCTTTCTGTTCTTCTTCTCATATATATCCTTCCTGTTTCCCATCAATGACCTATTTATACCTGACACATTTCATTTGGCATAATGTTTTTGAGATTCATGCAAGTTAAAGCCACTCCAAATACTTCGTTGCTTTGCATGGTTGAGTACTTTTCCATTGTTTGACTCTATTACATGCTTTTTATTCTTTCATCAGTGGATGGAGACTTCACTTATTCCCACTTTTTGAAGAATGTGTAGAATACTATTATAAGGACTTATGTACAAGTATTTTAAGGTGACTTTGGGGCTGGGGAGACGGCTCAGTGGGTAAGGCACTTGATGTGCAAACTTGAGAACTTGAGTTTGAATGTTCTATACCTAAGTAAAAGCAAGCACAGTAGTATGTGTGTGTAATTTCAGTGCTTTTATAGCAAGAAAGGAGAGACAGAAGAATCCCCAGATCACAGGTCAGCTAGTTTGGTGTGCACAGTGGTGGACACAAGAGATGGTGTCACAAAATAGTTGGAAGTTGCAGAACAATACTCAAGGTTGTTCTTTGGGCCATGACATGTGAGCATCCACATTCACACATCTAATGAACACACATTACACACACACACACACACACAGATAGAGACAGACAGAGAGAGAGAGAGAGAGAGAGAGAGAGAGAGAGAGAGAGAGAGAGAGAGAAACAGACAGACAAGACAGAGAGACGAGAGAGACAGAGAGCGAGTTCTATCTTCAATTCCTTGTGGTGCTACTTCAGTTAGGGTTTACTATTCCTGTGAAAAGACACCATCACCACAGCAACTTTTATAAGGAAAACATTTAATTGGGCTGCCTTGCTTACAGTTTCAGGAGGTTCAGTCCATTATCGTCATGATGTGAGGCATAGAGGTGTGCATCCTTTGGCATTGCAGAGTGTGTGGGCATGCATTGTAGCAGTGTACATTATATGTTCAAAATCAAGGTGTCTGTAGAATTGATTGATGCAGTATAGCCTAGCACTTCCAGAAACACCTTGCATTCATTATCTGATTTTGAATTATTTTTTGATTGCTGTTCATTCAGAAACACATTACTATTGCCAAATTTTTACAACTTCTAACTTCAGTTAAGTGACTGCCTACATAGGGTCAGAACCCACAGTGTAAGCAGCTGTGTAAAAGCTAATGCTCACTGAATTATGGAATTTTCAATTCTGGGTAGTAGGAACAGGAAGAACGTGGAGAATCTTGTGAGCACCAATGGAAGGTTCCTTAAACCCCTCAGATCAGATTTGAGGTTACTGTAGGCTATAAATTGTCTCTTTCTATATTCACTCGCAAATAATCATCTGTATATAATGTACCTTTTATAAAGCTTATTTACACTAAATGATATGAAATCATATGAAGTAAATGAAATACCGACTGCATCATATGAATGCTTACATGAAACCAATACTTTAATATCAAAATAAAATCTAAGAATGATTAACATATTTTTAATATATTAATGTGCTAGTTTCTTAAACTTACAAGCACAGTGGAATTATTAAAAGCAAATCAAACTTTATCATTTGACTTACATGGAAGAGTGGAAATCTCAAGCCACTTGGAAAGAAATCTTGAGCGAAGACATTAAAAGCTTGTCTAGAAGTCAAGCACTGTCACTTATCTTAGTAGCAGGATATAGAAAACTGTTAGGAGATTGAATAATACATAACATGCTTTATCTTCTGGTGTTAGATGTGAGGCTACTATTCATCATTTACAGCTGCATTCATTATAATAGCTCATTTATTATTTCTCCAATTCGTATCTTGCTACACGCCATACTTGCTGAAGCAATCATTCTATCAAAAAGGTTGTTTTCGTTTAAAATTTGTAAATACTTAAAGTTCTCTTCTACCACTTTCTACTTCAGTCTGGATCTCTGGCTTTAGAACAAATCGAGAAACAATAATGGAAGAATAGGTCATGCATGATATCTGATCGCAATGCTGCTATAAGCGTAGAGAACTTTTCACTATAAAGTAATCAAAAAGATCTCATTATTTATAATTAGCAGAAAAAACAGAGAAATTTGTACTATTTACTTAACCATAAATCTTACTGTCTAAATTGGGTCAATTTTGAGAACACTGACAACTCCTTTGGGACACCAGGCACCCAGGGTTACCTTGGACAAATGGGGACTTGCAGAGTCATCCTTGTCAGGATAGAGAATGTATGGCTAATGTTATTTTTTCCATGCAATGTATGAGTACTTGATGATTGTTGCTTTTGTTAGTCACAAGTTGTTTGTGTGTGTGTGTGCTAAGAAATCTTAGTTCAGATTTATTACCTTGAAAGTAAGTGAAGAAAGATGCATTGGATAGCATTTAGTAACTATTTAAAAATTAGTAATCTGTTCTAGAACAAAGAAACATAATGCCAAACAATTAGGATTTTTGGAATCAGCTAACATTGATTCACTGGTGGGTGAATGGAAAGGTAAAGAAAAACTGATTCTCATGAAGAACAGAGGATAATTCTGCCACAAAACTAATGAAAGCCTTTCATTTGTTGGAATATAGATGGAATGGGAGGACAGTGAGTAAGCCAGGCCCATAAATTTAAATGTTGAGTGTTTATACCATATGTGGATTCAGAAAATGTTTATTTCTTATAAGTAAAGAATATAGTTGTCAGTAAAGCTAAGTTATGGAGGAAGGTGATGGTCAACAGAAACCAAAATATAGCCAGACAAGACTATATATTTTAGATTTCTGTAGCTTAAGAGAGTGACTACAGTTTACCACTTATAAATTTTATAAACAATTAGAAGGAAACAGTTCAAAGTTTCCCAACAAAAAGGCATGAGAAAAGTTAAAGGAGATGCTAATTATTCTGAATTGATTACTACACATTATAAATATTACATGTAATATATATAACCAGTAAATACATATAATTGAAATGTTTAACATTAAATATATGTGTTAAAAGATTGTTTTAAATATTGCTACATCAGGATACCGTTATTAGCAACTAGAATATTTAGATGTGGAGAATGTAGAATAATACTAAGAACATGTTTTTGTCTCTATATAGTGTGAACTTTCATAAAACCATTAACAAATTACTAACAGTAAATTTATGTCATAAAAACATAGATGAAAGAGATGCTTACGTTTTTGAGAGCATAACATTCAGTAAGCCATTTTAGTAGTGTAATCTTATGAAAGTATTTTTGAGAATTTCTTATTTGAGTACAATATATTTTTTATTATATCCACTTTCCCCACAACTCCTCCTATGAGCCCCCACATCTAGCTCTCAAATTCATGTCACTCTGTATCTATTTGTAGAACTTGTCATAAGAGATTTAGGATATGTGTTATACTCCTTGAGTATATATTCACTCCTATTTTCTTTGGGAATTTAATGAAAAAAAGTTAGAACATATCCATCAATTATTCATGACTTGCATCTAAAAAACTAAAAATGTGCACAGGGAAAATCCCAAATGATTCATTACTTTTAATCACATAGTAATAATCTGAGTGTGGAAATTATAAAGCTTCTGCTTCTTTGGACTTTAAGACTCTACATTCTTTCATAATCATGCCATTTGATGCCTAACAATGTCTTATAGTGAAAGACAGTTTTCTCATTTTTTTCTTTTTCCAAAATTGATGCTGATACTGGTGAGAAACTGGTAATTTCTTCCTTTCCTTTTTTAGTGTACAATGGCCTGGTTTTCCACAACTCACAGAGGCTGATATTCCTCTATGTATCCTTGCTAATTCCCACCATTCCCAGCCCATGTACATTCAGAGAACTCTCAGTCACTAGAAAGCCTTCAAAGAATCCTACAGCATTGACAGTTGGAAACCTGGCTGGGTGTGCTCAATGGCCTCCAGAGTGACTGTTACCCAGTGGCTTAGGGAGTGTGTTTTCATATACCCCAGATTTCTCTTCTTTATTAGATAATTGTAGTATTGTCCTTCATTTTTTAAAAGCTAGACCCTAGGAAAGCTCAGTGAGAGTAGAATAGCCTGCTTGGTAATGTATCCTTCAACTGCCTTGCTTCCCTTCCCTGTCTCACTTCCAATATACAGGACGTGTGTGTACTCAGAGCCTTAACTCAGGATCCACTTCTAAGAGGACACAGATTCAGAAAACTTTCCCCACAGCATCAGCTGGAGAGATATTCAGGTAGATAGTGATCTTTGATAAGAGTCCAGGCATGAATACAACTAAGTGGGTTTAGGGCTATCTGTGGATGTTAACTATCTGTATTTTCTTTTGAAAATAAGCCATTGCTATTGTTAATAAACCCTGATGTCTTTGTCATTGAGTCTGTAAGAAATAAGCACAGAACTCTCAATAGATTTTTTCTTCTGTTCCCAATATAAAGAAATAAATTTTGTTTTTCACATTAATATATTTTTCTGTCATAAGCATTTATATTCACAACACAACTAATTAGCAATAAAAGCATACTTCTTTTACTGTGTCTTAACATGTTAGAAAACATTATTAAGTGAGCAGGTCTCAATTGCTAGGTTAATTAAAAATAAAATTTTATTTCCTTTAAAAGAATTAAAAGGTCAAATACCTCTGTGACATTTTTGAAATGTTTTTGCAGTTTATTTGTAGCATAAAAAGTCTATCAACTGAGTATTAATAAACTGGAAATTTTTATTCGTTTTTCTTTTTTATTTTTATGTGGTGACACAAAATGTAGACAATAGGTAATATGTGTATTTTATTTCTACTATAACAGGACTTTAGAGGCATACATAATATGAATGATGTAGAAATGTTATTTTAAAAAAACAGTAATACATAATGTATACTGAGGAATGAAAAGTGATTCAGGTGAACTTTGTGATGACCTTCACCAATGAGTTTGTAGTTAATAATCCTCATTCCGAACCAGACTTGGCTAGCCCACTGTCCATTTAGAAATCTCATCTTGTGTGACTGCTTTCTACTGAGCAATAAGCAGCACTTAACTAATAAATTCAAAGAAAGTAATAAGGGTCAAATGACTATCATCAGAATACAGCATGGCTCTACCTCCATAAGCACTGTATTGACTAGTTTTATGGCAGCTTAACACAAGCTGGAGTCATCAGAGAGGCAGGAATCTCAATGGAGAAAATGCCTCCTCCACAAGATCTGATTGTAAGGCATTTTTCTTAATTAGTCATCAGTGGGGGAGGTTCCAACCCACTGTGGGTAGTACCATCTCTTGGTTGGTGGCCCTGGGTTTTATAAGAAAGCAGGCTGCGCAAACCAGGAGGAGCAGGCTAGTAAGCGGCACCCCTCCATGGCCTCTGCATCAGCTCCTGCCTCCAAGTTTCAGCCCTGTTTGAGTTCCTGTCCTGACTTCCACCCTGATGATCAATGATGTGGAAGTGCAAGCAAAGTAAACTTTCCTTCCCAAGTTGCTTTGGTTATGGTGTTTCATCACAGCAAAAGAAACCCTAACTAAGACAAGCACATATAAACGTAGATGGCTCATTTTTCACATAACAATGATAAACACTTTTTAAACCACTTCAGAAATCTTTTAGTTTTAGAATTCTGTTAATTTCTAGGCATTCCCAAGTTGAAGGCTCCACTCTACTGAGTGTACCGTAATGGTTTAAGATATCTAGAGCTAGCCTTTCTTATCCATCGTCTGCCCTTTTCACTGCTTCAAAACAATCTAATGCCAAATACCAGATCTCTTCTAAGTTTCCGTTTAAAGAGGTCTTCACATATTTCTGCAAACATCATGGGACACTCTGATTGCACAATAGCTGGCATCTGACTTTTGTTATCTTGACTACCACATACTTATTCCAAACACTGCTTTTCTTCACCCTAGCTCTGTAATTTTATTCAGTTTTCTGCATAAACACTCTATTTTGGTCATAAAAAAGCCTATCTTTTTTTAAAAAAATTACATTATGAGAGTTCTGGGGTTCAGGTCATAGACCATTATCAACACACGAACTTATGTGCTTTCCTTGACTTTCAGCCCTCGGCCCGTCTTTACTATCATTTTCAATGGAGACAAATGCGTTCTGCACACTTGTGATGAACCAGGAGCCTCACAGTCATCATCGTTCGTTTCCTCCTTCATCACTTACATCACTGCAAAAGCACCTGAAATCCCCACGCCTCCCATGCAGTGCTTCCAACAGTGAGTCAGGAGGAGGTTTAGTACGCGTTTCCCCTCCTCTTTCCACTCTGATTGATTTCTTTCCTCCCTGCGCCAGATGCAGCATTCTTTGTTAGGGTTCCACATAATCACACTGGAGTCCCCTTTGTGTTAGCTTGCCATCTTTTAAGTGATGTTCTCTGGTAGAAGAGTATAAAGAATATCTCCATTCTAGAAATCTGGTGAACATGTGTCTGATATTGTACACCTAGGAACATATACCACATGTATGGCGTCTAAGAATGATGGGAGTCCAGAGTTGCAGTCCTTGTTTTAAGCAGGAAATAACCCGAGGCCCTGAAGTACAGACGTCAGTGTTCAAGATGACAACGTGCCCA
>CABHPQ010172032.1:49072-59327 GCA_902168405.1 Peromyscus aztecus | reverse complement strand
TATCTATCTATCTATCTATCTATCTATCTATCTATCTATCTATCTATCTAATATCAGAGTGTTTTGCCCACCTGTATGTTCACTATGTACATGTTTGGTGCCTGCAAAGTCCAGAAGAGGACATCCAATCTTCTGGCTGGAATTACAGATCATTGAGAGCTAACATGTGGGTGCTAGGAACCAAACCAAGGTCCTCTGTAAGAGTAGCAAGTGCTCTTAAGTACTGAGCCATGTTTCCAGAGCCCTAAACACCATTATTGTAAGTGCTTTTTGGTTCACTACTGAAAAATCTCCTTGAATTCAAGCTCCTGCAGTATCCCTTGATAGGACAAGTGTTTTCATTTTGTTTTTCTTATATATGAAATAAAAAATTAATATGAAAAATATAATTTAGGGACTACAGATATAACTTAATCATAAAATATATACTTAGCATACATAAGGAAGGCCCTGGGCTTAATCTTGAATACCACATATTTCTTTTTTTTCTACTTTTCTTTTATTGAAAATAGATTTTTTTTATACACAATATTCTGCTTTTAGCTTCCCCTTCCCCAATTCCTCCAAAACTTCCCCTCCCTTCCTCCCTTCTGAATCCATTCCCTTTCTGTTTCTCCTTAGAAAACCAACAGGCATCTAACGAACAATCATAAAGTAAGAGAAAAACAAACAAACAAAAACAAATGAACAGAATAAAAAAAGCCAAAGAAAATGAATGTAGATGCAGAGATACATGTAGACACAAAAGCACACACATTTGTACACATGAGACCATACAAATGGGGATCACATAAAAATACAAAGCCAGAAGCCATAATATATACTCAAAGGACCTGTAAGATAAAAAATTAATTAAGTTATTTTTTAAAGGCATGACAAAACATTATGATATGAAGAACCTGCAAAAATGCCATTGAGCTTGTTTCCTGTTGGCTATCTACTCTTAGACACAGGTCCTGGCTGTAAGAGTGGTTTGTATCCCTATGAGACTCCCTTGAGAGAACCAGTTTTTCATTTGGGCATGCTCTGTGAGTTCATATGTGTATCAGTCCTGCTGTATTTAGAAGGCCTTGTTTCCTCTGTGTTCTTTCCACTTCCTCTTCGACTGCCTCCCCTGAGCCACAAAGAGAGGGATTTGATAGAGACATTCCATTTGGGACTGAGTGTTCCAAGGTCTCTCACTCTCTACACATTGTCCAACTATGGGTCTCTGCATTTGCTCCCACCTACTGCTGGAGGAAACTTCTCTGATGATGACTGAGCAAGATACTAATCTATGAGTATAGCAGAATGTCACTAGGAGTCATTTTATGACTATGTTTTTCTAGCAGAACAATAGTATTTGGTTTTACCTGGCTTATCTGGTTTCAGGTTCTTGGCCACCCAAGCAGTGCCGAGGATGGGTTCCATCTCATGGAGTGGGCCTTAAATCCAATCAGAGATTGGTTGGTTACTCCCACAATCCTTGTACAAACTGTGTCTTGCAGACAAGTCACCACTGTAGATCAAAGGGTTTGTAGAGACGTTAGTGTTTTCTCCTTTGATGGCATGGAGAGTATGTTTCCATACCATGAACACTAGCTCGTAAGGGTGAATGCTCTAGGTAGGCACCAGACTGACTTCTCTGTGTTCAATGTGTTGTGTAAGTGTTGTCTTCAGTGGAAAGCAACCAATAACTTTTCTGTTAGCCTGGGTTGTTTGGTGGTTCCAATGGGGTTCCTTTGGCCAGCAACTCAAATGTATGTAACCCATTCCCAGCACTGGAAGCTTCTTTTGGTGATGAGATGTACAATTGGGAAGCTGTCTTCCCCATTACTTGGCAATTTCACTTATATAGCCTTCATATATTTATATATGTATTTGGAAGAATCTACTGAAAAGTTTTAGGTTTTCCTCCCATATTCCCTTGTATACCTCTTCACTTCCCCATCCACATTTGATCCTCCTGTTCTTGCCCCCCCATCATCTATAACTTCATATTATATTTCCCTTCCTAGGGATATCTATCACCCCCTGCATAAACATGCCATTTCTTTAATCTATATCTAACCTCTGTATTTATAGGAATTATAACTTCTTTATCAAAGACTTAACAGCTAACATCCACATATAAGTGAATACATGCCATATTTATCTTTCTGGGTCTGGGTTACCTCACTCAGGATGATTTATTTTTCCTATCTTCATCCATTACCTTCACATTTCATGATTTCATTTTTTAAAATAGTTGAGTAATATTCTACTGTGTAAATTTACCTTATTTTCTTTATCCATTCATCCATTGGTATACATCTAGTCTGTATTCAACTTTTGTCTATTTTGAGTAGCATAGCAATGAACATGGCTGAGCGAGTATCTTTGTAGTAGGAATAAATGTCCTTTGGCTGTATGGATAAGGTAAGTGGTACGTGACAGTTACATAATGATTTTAAACATTGCATTTCTAACTAAACAAAGAAACAAGAAATTAATTATCTACTGCATTTTAATCAGACCTGTTTTTCAATCATTAAAAAGTAGTGGGAGGCATGCTCATGGCACACACCAAAAATCCCAGCATTAGGAGGGCAGAGCAAGGAGAAGAGCGGGTTCCAGGCAAGCCAGGACTACTCGTTGAAACCTTATCTCAAAAGCAAAACATGAGAAGCGAGAGGAGTGGCTTTGCCATTAAGAGCACATGGTGAATAGGAATCAGGTCTGGAGTCTGGATCCCAGCACTCCAAATCAAAGGAAGCTCAGACCGAGGCCGGTAATACCAGAGCCGAAGTGGGTGGAGCTGTGATGAAGAGGGGAGGATTTGCTAGCAGTCATCCTAACTGGGAAAAGTAACAAACAACGGCAAAGCTCTGTAATCTAAACCCCCGGAGCTCTAGGTTCAGCGAGTGACCTAGTTTTAAAGGAACAAGATAAAGATTGGCAGAGGAAGATACCAGAAGCCCTACTGTACTCACATACACATATGCATAAACCACATATGAACCCTGGCCCCAGCTCTCAATGACATTGAAACAGCAGTGATAATAACTAAAAGAAACAAAGGGCAGCAGGAAGCTGTGTCTTCTTCGACAATTTAGTCTCAACATTTTAACTGACTAGGCACCACTTGTCCAGACAAGGGGATAAAAGGTACAAACCTCAAGAGGAGTGTAAAACTGATAGTCAAATCATGCCTGTCATTCCTGGTACTTGCTGAAGTATGAGGAAATAATTTTTGGACCTAATCATAGATAGAAACAGAGTAAATTGTTGTGAGAATAAATTATATCAGTGTATGTTAGAATGTAAAAATCATATTTTTTACTGTTTTAATTAAAATACTGGTTTTACCTCATAAAATAGGTAAATAGATACGCAGAATACACAAAAGCTGGAGAAAGAATTATTTTCCATTGGCTTACTATCTGAACTGATTCAATTTTACATATTGGACTGATGTCCCCTGTCCTTTCTAAATACTGCATTTAAAAAAATAATGAATGGAATTACATATACATTTATATACAGTATATTTTTTATTTTTATTTTATTACATGAGTAGTGCTCTTAGGATATTATGTTTTCCTTTCTTTCTTTTTCTTTCGTTCTTTCTCTATCTCCTTTCTTCCTTTCTCTCTTTCTTTCTTTCTTTCTTTCTTTCTTTCTTCCTTTCTTTCTTTCTTTCTTTCTTTCATTCATTCATTCATTTGTTTATTCTTTGAAGACAGGGTTTCTCTGTATAACTGCCTAGGCTGTCCCAGAATTCTCTGTAGATCAGGCTGGCCTCAGACTCATAGAACTTTTTTCCCCCTCTTACTTTGTTTCTTTCCCTTTGTTTTACACAAGAGAGTCAGTTTACATCATTTATTTTTTGTTCTCCTGTTGCAGGAGAATTGTTTCTATAGCCATTTCACTGTGCTAATAAAGCCATGGTCAATCAAAGGACAGAGTCAGTGATTGGCTGACTAGGATTAGCCATAGAGTTCTTGGAGGACTGTGGAAGTCAGCTAGATAGAACAGGAAGAGAGAAGAGAGGATTTCTGGAGATTTCCTGGGCAGGTGATTTGGGAAAAACATGGAAAGAGGGTTAGCCAATGGATACTCTGCTATCCTTGAATTTATGAGGTCTTTATCTCAATTTCTGATTTCTGAGTTTTTATTATACTGAAACAATTTAGATATTTGTTACACCTGGCTCCCAATGTGGGACCCAAACCACAATCCTGAGATTAAGAGTCTCATCTCTACCAACTGAGCTAGCTGGGCTCTTGGTAGCTTGTGGTGGTGACAGCAGCAGTAAAAGCCTGAGCTCCAAGCAGGTCTCAGATATTTTGTTGTTGTTGTTGTTGTTGTTGTTATACTGTATTATATGTTTCTAGTTTCTGTTTAAGGTATTGTTCCTATGGAGATGGAGGAGGAGTGGATGTGGATGAGGGGGTAGATGGGAGGTGAGGGGAGGGAATTGGAGGACAAGAAGGGGGGAAAACTGTGTTCAGTGTGCAAAATATATGAAAAAATTAATAATAAAAAAATTTTAAAATTGTTATGTAAAGTTGTAGTCTTTGAAATCTATTTAGGATAACAGAAATATAGGTTAGTTAGTCATCTGTAACAGTTAAATTTATAATCATGTTAGGTATGTTTTCAAGGTTGATCAGAGACATATTTTAAATAGATAGACTTCAAACACTTCAGAGAACTACAGAATATGAAATTTTACTGTTTTTATAACATAGTGCTTTTCATGACAGTGAGACACATCTGCTCCTGGCAGCATAATTTATTCCAAAAGAGGATGATGGGCATTGAAAAACCTCCATGTGGAGTTTGCTTTTATTTGTGACAAAGTTAGCCACTGGGCAAAGAAATTGCCTTTTCCTCAACTGCTGACAGTATGCTATCCAAATTGGACAAGCAGGACACCAAAGAAGGCAACTGCTGAACTTTGCCAAGATATGGTAGGACAGTCCTTAAAAATTCCTGCTTCACAGAGAAGGCTGTCAGATATTTTAGGCCCAAAGGCAAAGATGGATGCCCAAGTGTTGCAGAGGAACCGTGGGGTGATTTTCCAGGAAGCCAGATGTCTCTGTCATTTCTTAGTTTTGGAAGTTGCTTGCCCTGCACTTCCTGTTTCCTCAGGTAATACATTCTTCTCCGGTTTCTGATGGAGTTGAAGATTAGATAGTTTCAGTTACAGTTTTCCTTAGTTATGACAGAAAGTAAATTAGGAACAAAACTTTGGACTCACCAAGATAAGACAGATAATAGAAAATATTTTCTCTGAATTTGCCAAATACTAAAGGACTGGACAATAGAATGTATTTCTTACTTGATAATTGTTGTTATTGTATGTAGTTTTATTATGTTAGAGTTAAAACTCTTCCTTTTTATTTAGACAAAAAGGGGGAAATGTTGTGGGACATACAACCATTCCGCTGTACCCATAAAGCCACCTTGAATCAAAGGACTGAGTCAGTGATTAGCTGACTAGGATTGGAGATCTGCTAGAGAGGACAGAAAGAGAGAAAAGATGATTTCTGGGGTGGGTGGTTTGGGAAAAACATGGAGAGACAACCAATGGACTCTCTGTTGTCCTTGTATTTATCAGGTCTTTATCTCAATTTCTGGCTCCTGATTTTTTTTTTCTTTTTTTCGAGACAGGGTTTCTCTGTGTAGCTCTGGCTATGCTGGAACTCACTCTGTAAACCAGACTGGCATTGAACTCACAGAGATCTGATATCCTCTGCCTCCCTGAATACTGGGATTAAAGGCATGTGCCACCACTGCCCTGCCAGAGTTTTTGTTCAAATGGAACAATTTAGATATTCATTACATTTTTTCCAATAGCTCTTCGAGGAATGTCCTAATCTTCTGACTTTATAATTACATAAACTGAGTCTCCACACACTTATGTAATATTCCCAAGTGTGAAAAGCAGGAATTGCAGATAACTATTGTTCTACATGCCTTCATCCCCATACTGATCACAGAAGCCACACTTCCTACCTCAGTTATAATAGTTTACTTAGGGTTGACCATGCTCTCTGACTTCTGCCTCTGCTATGGCCAGGATGAGAGTACTCAGATACTAGCTTCTTTCTACTTAATTACATATGGATATGGTCACATTACCTACCTACACAAACTCATATGCACTTTCACCTCAAATCTTGGTTTCTTTGATTATTCATAATCCCAGTCCTAACTTGTAAAACTCATGTTTTTTTTTTTTTTTGTCTAGTCTCTCCAGATCCTGATTTTCAGTGTGCCTTCAAGGATTTTGGATTTGGCCCAACCTTCCTTAAGGCCAAGCCTGAGGCCATAAATAAACAACTAAATTTAAATGAGAACGTTGAGCATCTGCTTAAGTCTTGCCTAAAATCTTTCTCAAAATAGTGTTACTGTTCTTTAGAAGGTTGTGGCCAGAACACAGATGAGCACAGCTCAGCAGAGTGTAAATGCAGTTTGCACTGGAGCCAAGACCACACATGCACAACGATGCTAGGAGTCCTCATCAATCTTTAGTGATGAAAGCATTTATAATGAATTCTGGACCACTATTGACTGAGTATGTAATATACAAAAGTCATCCACAATTCAACTCATATTGTGCTAATTTCATGGTTTAGATACGTCCTTCTCATCAAATTTACATAGTATTTTTAAAGGACCAACTTATATTACACAAACCATCCCAGACATAGTAGAGACAGGTCTGGCGAGCGGAGATTTCCCCTTAGACAGGAACAAATATTCTGGCAAGAGTTTGAACCAAAACACAATCAAAAAACAAATATCACTACTAAAGGTGTAAGATGGAATATTTTGATGATTACATCTCCATATTTTGAAACTGAAGGAGAAAAAACAAGAGGAAGAAGGAAGCACAGTAGATGAGGGGCTATTTGAGAAGTCTTTTGTATGTGTCTGAATGTGATTTTCTTTCTTGGCTTAATCTCAGTTTGCATGTATATATATTTTTTCCAAAACTGAATTACCTTTGATCAATTGATAATGTTTGATTGAACTCTATTTTGTTCTTTCCAATGCTGTTTGAATGTTTGGAGAATGCTGTGGTGCTCTATCTTTAAATAATGCAATATATTTAAATAAATTTGCTATCTTAGTATTTGTCTTTTTCATCAGATTCTGTTTTTAAGAATGAGAATATAAATCTACAAGAGATATGACCAATTGGTATACAAAAGAGAAATGCAATCTCCCTTCATATATGATCCAAATTGAAGTCACTAAGGAAGCAGGAACAAGTTGTTATATATTAGAGTTCACTTTCTCTCTTCCCCGATCTCCGCCCCCCCATATATATATGTATGTACATATGTAAGGTATTGAAAACTACAATGCAGAAAACTGTGTCCCTTCCATGTTGTTGCCTTTTACACAAGGTTTCTGGGTTTTTCTTATCTTATGAATTTGAATGAACAGCTACAGAGTAATTCAAATTTTTAAGTGTTTGCTTTAAATACTTTTTCCCATTGGCTTGTGGCATTGCTATGTTTTCACTTTCAGTGAAGCTTAGAGTTTTGTTGAAAGAGTTAACATTTCTTCTATTAAAATATATATTTAATATGCAATATATTTGATGTTCATTGGTAGAGTCACAATAGGAACGATCTTGCTTTATGTACCAGTTATAAGGTTTAATATCATTATACTGCATGCAATATTAGTTTTTATTAGTCGCCATTAACAAGATGCTCTCTACTTGAATTCTCATTTACTTGTTCAATGCAAAAATTATCTTTGTAAAAGAGAAAAACACATCTTCAAGTGTCAGCTATATTAAATTAAAGAACTGTTTACCCTTCCTAAGAAAAGCATATGTATCTAAATAGGCATCTTTTACCGTTTGCATAGTAGATTGGAAATTAGCATTTTTGTTCATTTTCCCATGTATGCACAGTGCCTGGAAGAGTAATACTCCATGCATATCAGATCAGCCAGCCTACAATTTTTGTGCAATATATTATTTGGCAATCTAAAATTTGTAATTTGCATGAAATTGCTTAATTAAAATACAGTCACTCAGGGTATTAATTTCTCTGTCTGGCAGTTCAATGTACTAAAGGCGGGCTACAGAAAATGTGAAATCCTGTCAGATGTAACAGTAAAATATTAACAAAAAAATTCCACTTCTGGCAACAAAGTGACAGAGCGATAATGCTTTTGCCCTGATTCCAGGTTCAAATATGAGCTTAGGTTGACATTGAAACCAACTAGGAAATTTACAATAGCAACTCTGGCTTTTTGCCAGGAAACCTGCATGGTCCTTGATGAAAACTCCTTTGCTATAACTTCTGTGTCCATGCAGGCTTGTACACACAATCACAACCACATATACAGGTTCTTCACACACACACACACACACACACACACACATACACACACACACACCTGTTTTCTTTCTTTCCCCTAAGTTCATTACTATTTTCTAGTGGCTTTTGCTTTTCTGTATTTGAAATCATCAGCAACCCTACTGATAAATGATCCAATCAGTCCTTCACAGTTGTCAAGACAACAGTTCATAATTGTACTGGTTCTATTCATTGAAGCCAGACATTTCATAAATAGATAATTCTCTAATTGATCCAGCCAATCCTACTTTGCATACTGTGCCAAATAGGTAAACCCAATTTCTATTGCCATTGCCTCGACTTTCTCAAAAGACATGCAAATGAGCTTATTTACATCTTGTAAGAGAGAATTTTAAAAATACTTGCTTTTATTTCATATTTGAACAAACCTTGAATTTGAAACAGGTAAATACCACTTGAGCTGCTATTACGCATAATATCTACCTGTGTATACACATTTGTATATGACATGTTGTAAGCATAAGTGGTAGCATATCATTATTTGATTTAATTCATAACAGCAATATGATAGCTTGTTGTACATGCTTATTATGTGAAATGATATGCTTTCCTATAGAATAATCTCTGTGAAGTTGCAAGCAAAGTGATGGTTTAGGTGCCCAGGGAAGAAGGCTTGGGAGAACTTTCTATCTCTTGGCATCAGGAGGGCATAGGAGGTGGGCTTGCTATGCCTACCTGAAAGGAGAAAAGGGAGGGGGTGGAGATTCGGTAATCAGGGGTTTCTGAGGCTTTGCATTTGCAAATTACTTTCCTGTGTTTCTGAAATGAATTAAACATACTAGGTGCTGAGATCTTATGCTGAGCAGGGTGGGCAGGCCTCTTCAGAGGGAAAGTAAGAGATAGTTACAGGTAGTCCAGGCACTTGGCGTCTACCTGGTCCTCTGGTCATGCAAGTCCATAAAAAGGATCGACTTCCTCCCAGTGACAGCAAGTAGATAAGAACTACCAGAATCAATTGCTGACAAACTAATAGAGATTTAAATGCAAACATCGTTCTTTGTTCTTTTTCTACATATGCAGTCTATACTTTTTATAGTTGTGTGGATGTGTTTGCCAGTAATTAAAGCTGTGCCTTTGAATCCTGAAATGCAAACATGTTTTAAATGTGTTTAAAGTAAAATAAAGAGAAGTGATTCCTTGAAGTAGAAAGCTTGGCGTAGCACAGGAAGAAAGAGCGGTTTGATTTTTTTTTTCTCTTCTCCATTTGCAGTTTGTTGAATGTCTTGCTTGCCTGCAATTCGTCCTCTTTTGTCTTAAATATCAAAGGCTGTGCAGGCATGTTAACATTTTAATAATTTCAAAAGGCACAAAAGGAAAAGGAAGGGAGAGAAAAGACAGACTGTAGTGAGTGGAGCGTCCTCGGCAGAAAGAATATTTCTTACACCGCGGCGTAGTACAGTGCGGCAGGAAGCGGGATTCACCACTCTTGTGCCATTCACCAACCCACAAAGACACACACAGTGATGCGGAGTCAAGGCCTAATTAAAATCCTTGAACAGAACCGGGGACTGGAGAGAGGCAGACATTCAGAAACTGCCGCTTAAAAAGGCGCATGAGCCAGAGCGCTGAGAGGGGAGAAGAAAGAGCAGGGAAGGAAGAGAGGGGAGAGCTAGGGGAGAGAAGAGAGGAAGGAGGAAGGGGGAAGAGGAGAGAGGGCCTGTCACCAGCAGTCAGAGGCAGCACGGCGGCGAGGCTTTGCTGCCCTCAACAGCCTTGCAGTGTAAGCACCGCCACCCAATTTGCGACAGAGTTAATTGGTTCTTTGATGTCTCAAGAAAGGTGCTGATAGAAGGGGGGGAAGAGGGGGGAGCCTCTTCCTTTCTCCACAGACTCCTGTTTATCTATTTTTAAAAAATCCTTACTGATTCCAAAGAGCTTCCCTT
>CABHPQ010172032.1:0-40590 GCA_902168405.1 Peromyscus aztecus | reverse complement strand
CTCTCTCTCTCTCTCTCTCTCTCTCTCTCTCTCTCTCTCTCTCTCTCACACACACACACACACACTCTCTCTCTCTCTCTCTCTCTCTCTCTCTCTGTCTCTTTCTCTCTCTCACACACACACACCGAAAATAAATAAAAAACAAAATAAAATCTTTAAAATCTTCTTTTATCATGTTTCATAATTCTGTGTCTCACAAATTTTATGTCTCAACTGAGCAATTATGCTCCATCAGTATCAACTGAGGTCACTGTGTAGTATCCTGCTAATGGTTATTATGGACTTGGGACCCCGAAAACTTCACTAACTAGGTTTAAATTTTTAAAAGTTTTAAAAGCTGTGTTTTAATTAGCATGTGTGTATGTGTGTCTGTGCACACATGTGTCTGTGTGAATATGTATGTTGTGCATTTCCATTTACATGTATACCTTTGCAAAATTTCCATGGTATTTGTGTAGAACCAGAGGACAACTTCGGGAGTCTGCTCTTTCCTTCCACCATATGAGTCCCAAGAATTGCACTGATGTCATCAAGCCTGTCAGCAAGTCCTTTACCCTCAGCTCTATCTTGCAGTCCTCACAGTGTCCTGATTTTTCAGGTCAATTAAAAAGCAATTAGCTTCAGTGTTAGTTATATATTTCTGTCTGATCATCAATACAGTTTTGATAGAAAAAATTAAACCAGTTAAATGTTTTGCTGTGTTCCTCCATTTTGATGTTTGCCATTAAAGTATTAAAAACATTTATTTGATATAATCAGGATATGATACATCAATAAAATCAGTAATACTTTATCTTAAAGTGTTCAACTTAGCAAGAAGAATCAACAATCAATCTATTTAAATAAATCATTTAAATAATTTATTAGAATTCATATTATTAATCAATTTGTATATAATAATATTTAAGGAAGGAACATACATTATTGCTAAGGAAGTACCTAAGCTATTTGAGGCAGGGTATCACTTAACAATGGTACATAGTGTGTTAATAAGCCATGTTGCTTAGCTATGAAGGGGTTTTTCTGATAGTAAATTGGTATATGTTCTTTAATGAAGGCTTCATATTATGGATAGTAATCATGAAAATTTTAACCAGTATTATATATATTGCTGATTGAAGTATTATATAAAGGAAAGCTGAATGCTTGTTTTTTTAATTTTTTTTGTTTTGTTTTTTTACTAAGAATGATTTAGAACAAATTCTGTTAACATGGGGTTGAAATTTTTGTAATAGGCTCAACACAGTCAACTTTCTGTTATTGAGTCTTTCTTTGATCAGAATTCTTTATTATCTGTTATGTTTACACATGCTTTATACTGAGCTATCTGAGACAGTAAATATAGAGAAAAAGCTTGTCTATCTTCAAGCAATGTCAGTGAAATACTGTATTTGTATTAAATTTGTATTTTTTTTTACCTTTGGAGTATCTATAAAACAAATATGGTCAATATATACAGTGTACAAAGATATATTTACACAATGTAATTATTTGAGAGGGTAGAAATTCATACTTTGATGTTCTGTAAAATGGTTCTCTTCCTTCTTTGTATTTTATATTTTATGTTTGTAATGTTACTCATGTAACCATAACTCTTAATATCAAGGGCAGAACTTTCTATATTACTGAGAAAATAATTAAACTTTAGTGGAATGAGCAGAGTCCAGACATAACATGAGAACTGTGTCCTTGAATACATATTTGAGCGGACATTCATTAATTTGAGTGGCTGAAGTAAAAACAAAACTCTTAAAAATCTAAGTGCCTTATTAAAATATGTGTCTGTTCATTCAATGAATTAGTAATTTAACAAACTATTTGCAGTCATTGAACCAGTGACAATCAGAAGATGAATGCAATGCAGTCCTCTTCTTTGTTAGTAGAAAAACAATGGCAAGAGAGAACAAAGGACATTTCTGCCCATGGAATGAGCACAAAGGTAGAAAGAGAGAGAGTAGGGCGGCTACAAATTGATGCCAATAAATACTAAGCACTGAGATATGGGGTGGGAGGTAGGAAAACAAAGTAGGAATGATAGTACAAAGATTATTGAGGTGACTGTAATAAGGCTATATTCATTTTTCTTTAGTTGAAGAAAAAGGTAAAGCTAATAATGGGATCTGATTTACAACTTAGAAATGTAACTCTGGGAAATTTGAAATACTGCAATATAATCATTAAATATATGCTGCACACTGTCTCCTTTTGTTAATAAAGTTTTATTAGAAGAACATAGCTACACACATATGTACATACTCTCTGTCTATTCTTTTCTTCTGCAAGTGTTGATAATTTGGAAAGAAACTGTAATGATGATAAACTTAAATGCTTACTATTAGACCCTTTGCAGAAAAAAATACATGATTTAGAGAATTGATTAGGAATATTTGAAATTAATGATGGAAAGGATAGAAAAGGCAGTGAACAACATGATCATTTGTTTCTACTATATTTGTAGGTGAAGGAACACAGACTAATATAGAAGGTTGCTAAAGAATTTTCAAGATACAAGTTGGTGGACTTGGTGGTTGATTAAATGTGGAGTGAGGAAAAATCTAGACTGACTTCCAGGATGTTGGTTTATGTTATCATTGGGCTATGGCATAAATGGTGGGAAACAATGCTTGATTTTACTTGTTCACCTGAGAGTACAGCCAGGAACAACATATGTTAGGTCTGGATGTTGGACAGGCTTAGGACATAGGGTAGCTACTGTTTGTGAGGGGGAGTAGAAGCAAGCATGTTAAGAGGAAGCACAGAAGGACACTGGAATCTAGCAGTAGGAAATGCAGGCACAGAGGAAAGAACACAAGAAGAAGAAGTGGAAGTTCAGACCACAGTGACTCTCTCAACAATCGTGTTGCATCAGAATTTATTTTACTTTTAATTATTTTATAGACAATGATTTGATACTGACAGTTCAGTCAGGACATAGCATCGTTTATGCTTAGATCAAATTAGAAATACAATATTCAGTATCTCTGGGCTACTACTGAATATTGGAAAGACAGTATTAATATAAAATGGTAAACAATTAAGCTTAAAAGGAAATAAAGTATTTTTAGTCATGTTACCAGTGGATGTTTTTTGAAATGCAATTTTTTTCAGAACTCCTTCGAGTTTTTAAAGCATTTATTTATTTCACTGTGTTACTTCATATTAAATATGAAAGCACAACAAAAGGTATCACACCTCATAGTTCATCTTCTACTTTTCATACATGCATACAAACATTATAAATAAGTGCATGATTTTATGAGCCATTATATATTATATGTGTAAAATATATAATTTGAGGTGAACTCATTAAAAACTACTTGTACTAACTCTATTAATGATGACTTTGAGACTGTGTTGTCAGACAAGTTGCCTTACAAGCCCGGGTAAAAAAGCATATAAAGAATAGGGTATTGAATTGTTTTTTGTAAGACAAGCTTTTCTATAGTTATTTCATTTTCTGTTTTTATGAATTCTTGCATTAAATGAGAACTCTCAGCTGGTAGCTCATGCATTTGCCTGTTTCTGGTGTTAATTATCTTTTGTTTGCCCTTGATAATCCTGAGGTTGGTATGCAGATGATATGAAGGCTACAGAATCATCTCAAAGTGTAAAAAACAATGGCATTGTCAATTCTGCATCACAACACTTTATAAATTATGAATGTTATCCACATTAAGGAGAGTGGTAGACTTTTAAAATTACTTCCATGAATAGATTAAATTACAAGTATTATTACATTTCATTTTATTAAGTGCATCTTAGTAGTTATTAGAGCAAATGAACATGTTCTCTCAATTACATAATAACATTAGAACTAAAAATTATGCATCAACACTCTCAGATGCATAATGGTGCATTGTATATTAATCACTCTAAACAATATTTTTGAGTTTATATAAAGGCAATTATTACCTATTGAACAATAACATTACTTTATTGGTTTATTAAAATTCAGTTTAAGAACTACTTCTATTATAAGAAGCTTTAGTTATTTTCAATTATTTTTGGAACTATATAAGTAATCTAGTTTGCTTATTTTTGATGATGTCTCTCTTATAAGATTACATACATGAAGTAGGAAGTCAATCAAATATGATATCTAAAATTATCCTTTCATATTTCTATAGAAAATATTCTAAAATTTACTTACCTAATTGGACAGTTACATTTCAATATTATAATAATAGCAAGTAGTGCACATTTATGTTACTATTAATAGAATTGGAGAAAATTGTTAGACGTTATAAATATGACTACAATCTGCCTAGAACTATAAGGTCAATTTCAAAGTATTTTTCCATGTTTACATGACTTTTTGATAACAATTTCCAGTAGAAATGTTGTATGTTACCTTCAGTAGACTAAAGTCAAATTTAACTGTGTTTATTTTACCTTAATCAATGGCTTGATTGATGATTTAAAAAATGATAGTTGCATATTAAATTTGAATTATATTTTAATGATCTCAATCAAGATTTTTCTTATGTCACAAGGATTTTAGTATTAGAATATTATTTATATAAATGAAAGTTTTTAAAATTTTATTAATATTTGAATACACACTTCATGGTTATACAAATACCACTTATATTTTTACTTCTTGTAGGATATACTATTAATTTAGAAAAGCATATAAATTTTGCAATTTTTAGCATGAATGCTGCTGATAGCACATGATAACAATAGTTTAATTGACTTGAACTTATGAATCTAAACTTTAAATATAGCAAAAAAGTGAGTCTTTCAGTGGCAATTATTTTACTCAGCAAACATAACAAAACAGAAATTATAATTTAAGAAAAGAAAAAAAACAATTGTTAAGTACTTCTCAACAATAAAATTATTTTATTGGCTTATAACCGTAGAGAAAGATTTACAAAGAAACAGTTGACAAGTATGAATTACATAAATTCTGTTAACATGCAAGCAAATGGCCTCATGTTCTTCTCTACAGTAAGCTTCTTTATTCATCAACTTTTATGTCTTTCTCAGCAAAAAGAATGGGCAATAGCACAAATGAAGATATTAAGAGAGCACACCAACAAAATCAATAGCTGTTTATTTCTTTTGAAAGAAATGAAAGTCAACCTGACTCATCCTACCATGTACTTAAGGGAACACTAAATACCACCTCAGATATGTTTGGAAACTTTCTAAATTTATTAGCAAAGGTCTTCATTTGCATATGGTGGTGTCCTCATTTACATATGTTGGAGACAGAAAGTTGTTTTCTAATATAATTCCAAATCTTTGTGTCCTGGCTGGAGAGGTGTTTCAGCTAGAAAAGCTTTAATAGTCTTTAAAAAGAGCTCTAAGAAGAATCAAATGTTAGATTTTTGTCTTTCTAATTCTATTCTTATAAGATGAACTTAGATTTTCATTTCTCTTTAACACTGAATTCTTTTATAGAGACCCAATTTCACTGTTAAGGAATTAAAAACAAATAACATGGACCTCCTAGGTAAGTACTAGTTACAAAGTCACACACAGTAGTAAAACTATTTCAAATAATGGAAAAATAGTATTTGAGTCTCCTTTAAACATTCTTTTCTCTCTGTCTTGGTCTGCCTGTCTGTCTGCCTGTCTCTCTCTCTCTCTCTCTCTCTCTCTCTCTCTCTCTCTCTGTCTCTCTCTCTTTCTCGTGTGTGTGTGTGTGTGTGTGTGTGTGTGTGTGTTGAAAATCAGTGATTACGATAGTAAGTAGGTGTAGCTGGAGTTTTCTCCATCCCCAGCAAGTAAGTAGCATGTAAAAGCTTATGCAGCAAATCTGCAATCTGTCTTTTGGGCTTCATTGGGAAATTTCTTCAAGGAAATGAGAACCAGGCATAATTCACTAAAATTCCACTCAGCGCCTCTCGATCAATAGAGATAAATCTAGTTTTGTTGTTAAGTCGATTTTCTCTCTGTGGGGATGTATTGTCCTGTTTGTCTTAAAAATAACTGTTTCTGAAAAGATTGTTATGGTGATTAGGAAAAAGTAAACAAGAGGAGACATCGCAGCTCCTTAGCGTTGCCTGCAATTTGTGCTAATGTGTTAGTGAAAGCAATAATGATTTATATCATTTTTGACAATTATGTTTCCCTGAAAGAAATTCAGTGCAGCTCATCTCCCTCCCCATTAAGCAACCTCTGTGTTTGTTTTGCTTTCTAAAACAAAATGCCCACAAGTATTTACTGATACACACTCTCTCTTCTAGCTTTTATCATTTTACTTGACTCTTTGGCATAAATCATAATAAAATATACCTATAAATTTATACATGTATATCTCTATATGTAGATATAAAGATACACAAAAGTGTTTACACTAAAACTAGTCAAAAAGTGAAACTCAAAGTTTAAAATGGGCTGTGGAGTTATTTCCTACACTAGATATAAGGACTGTGTGTGGGGATGTATGTGTGTTCTATCTCATTTCTAACTTTTACTAAGTGAACATTTAAAATTTTCATAAGTAACTCCTTAAATACAGAACAACACTGAAAGATTGAGTTTGAAGAAAAAAGCCCAATGAAATTGAAAAAATTAGATATTTTTTAAATAATTGAAACAAAAATATCAGAGTGACTGATTTTTAACAAAACAGCCAATAGAATGATAATATAGTGAAATAAAACTCAGATGTCAATAAGTACAAAAGAGATTTATTGACTTCACATATTCTCCATAGTTTATCATTGATAAATCTTTTAAAATGAGCAAATGTTATTTTAGTGATTTAGTGAGGGATCTTAACTGAGGAAACTATATGATTTCACAAAATAACTTAATTTTCTAAATAATAAAACTATACAATAGTATATAAAATACAAATCTAAATTCCTTTGGATAGATATAATCTCATTAGCATATCTATCATAGATTTAGGTAAAATGCAGTTTTTTCTATAACAAAATGTCTAAAAAATATTTTGTGGTAAAGTTTTCAATATTTTAGTTAGTAAGCCATATTACTTCCTTCTTGTTGTATAGATTTTCTACAAAATAGAAACAAAGCATTTAATTAAACAATTCATGGATATAATATTTTGAATTTTATGATTTTTTTGTTAGAAATAAAAATCTTGAACTAAATTACAACGTATGTTCTCCTGAAAATATAAAATAAAAGACTCAATATATGAATCTCTGTTACCAACTTCTATTTTTTAAAGTATCAAGGAAATTTTATTCCATAACAAGCTACTTGTATTTTATGGTAGATATGTGTGTGTGTGTGTGTGTGTGTGTGTGTGTGTGTGTGTGTACTATGACTTCTTTAATCAGCAAATTTTGCCTTTTCAATAATTGTTTGAATTAAGCTATTAAGTAATCATGGATTTATCTCATCTATACCCACAAATTTCCTAATAAATCTTTAGTGTTGAGATTCTTAGGGTTAAACATATATTTAAAATTTAAATCAGGCTTTTTACCCCTGAGCTAGTGATAAATAAAACAAAGAAACTAAATGAAATAAAAGTGGTTGTTACTTTAAAACAGAAAACACATCATAACGTAAAGACGGCAAAGATGACAGGTTCTCAGGCAAGGTGTGGATACAGAAGCTTCACAATGCATTGTTGCTCCACTGAATTTTATAAAACGTTCTTCTCTGCTGGATTTGATGTACTTCCTTGACCTGGCCCCGGCAGTGTGTGCAGAGGCTGCGAGGTAATTCTTTCCCTAGTTCTTTCGTAAGGAATGTAAATGAAATAGAAATGATGCAGTCTTATTTAGAATTGAACCCTTCCTTGGTGTGTAGAAAGCTTACTTGTGTGAAACTGGTACGAATATATAAAAGGAAGTTTGCCCCAGAATTGTAGAGCTTAGATGCTACACGTGGTTATTGCTCATGTTATGGTTACAAATACTTTACTTGAGACGTTAACAGCTAACAATAAAATTAACCCTTCATAAATGCACTAGATTATTTGTTGGAAATTCACATGCTAGTGGTTACTTTTTCGCATGGAATTTCGATAAGGCCAAGAGATAAGCTTGGAGGTCACAGGCCACAAGTTACCTTATACATATTAACCATTCTGCTACATATCAACGCACCATGCTTCCAGCGTTCTCTGGAACGTTAAACCTTCTGTCATTCTTGTCTCTACTGACTTTGATTCTACTGAGGTTTAGTGGAATTATAAACACGTATGAAAATATGCAGAATCTATTTTCCTTTTGAAGTGATTGTAATGTGCTGTTTCTGCACTGCCAGCATCCATAATAAAGCAAATGTGATGTTTCGGTGCGGTATGACGCCCGCCATAATCTTATTAACATGTAAGCAGAGTAAGACAAAACACTCACGGTAGTACCCGTGTGACTTAAAGGCACGAAACAAATAGATTTATTAATGTAAACTTTTACAACCTTTGGCAAACGACATGTGCCATCGAGTTCAGAATTCCGTGCAGTTGGCAGACACAGGTTTGTCAAATGAAGGGTTTTAGCAGTTGTTAAACTCTCCCTTACAAATAAAACCATAATAGCTCAAGTAACTAAGTGTAGTTTTAAATCGATTGATCATTTTGAACACCCGAAGAAGATGAATGACAGTGAGCAACATTTACCTGACACCCTTGAATATTTCACAGAGACAAGTTGATATGAGTTTGTATAAATACTAATATTAAGCAGAATTAGCTTTGGAAAAAATAAAGAAATTGTACTGAGGTGAAAATTGTCACTGTCAGGAGAAATGAAGTTATATCAGAGAACAAGTGACATACAATTTTCTCTGGAGTGTTTTTAATAAAAATAGCTTTTCTTTGAATATTTTGAAGTCAGACATGAGAGGCAATCTGGGCGTTTGTCAGGGTTTGAGAGTGTGAAAAATTGCTGCCTTAAATCATTTAAGCTGAAAAGCAACTTCTTCCTGCTGAGATAATTTCACATTGACTTACCGTGCAAGCCCTTCAGGCATTCCCAGCTCAGAGCAGAAGTTTTCAAGGTAAAAACATAGAGTGAGAACATGGGAGAAGCTGGGACAAGGATCAGCAGCAACTCCAGGCGTTCAGGCACATCTGACTTTGATTAATTAGAGAGCTACTTTTTCTATTTGCACATGGACTGCCTGATGGAAAGGTAGAGTGGACCGAGATACACAAACTCAGAGTCGGCTCTGCTAGCTATCAGCAGGTTTTGACATCTTCTACGGAGCTTGCAGAATCTCAGCTTACAAGGACTAAATTGCTGAAGCACACTTTTAATTTATTCATTTTTCCTAATGCAGAGACATTATCTCAACTGCAATAGATTTGATTTTCAACCATGAATAAATCAGTTCCTGTAAATGTTTAGGTTAGGTGAAAAAGCTACTATCTTACTACATAACGTAGGATGAGTTATTTTCACTTTGGGGGGAAACTTTTTGCTATAACTAGGCATTTTTATTCTTAACAGGATCTTTTCCTTGTGTAAACTATTTTAATATATTGAAATATCTTTTTTAATTTGTCAATTTTTACATCTATCATGGTGTTAACTTTCATCATTAAATGTTTAAAAGGTGTTTCATCTTCCAGTATTTGACTGAAAATTAATATACAGGAAAAATCATTTTAGAAACACTGTTTTCAAAGTTACTACGCACTCAAGTAAAGAATTATAAATTCCAAATACAAAAAATATACTTACTACAGGTTTACACTATTTTAAATAGTTCTCTAAAATTTGAAATAATATGCAAATGCATTCTTTTTAAAACTGTTTATATTTGGTAACATGCAGTTTTAAAATACATAGATTCATCTTTAATGTGCATATTTATTTTCATTTTTATTTCAGAAATAAAATACTTAAAAGTCAAACTTTTATTTTCCTTAAGGCCATTTTTAAATATTCATTTTCTTACAAAAAACAAAAGTGTTTATTCATTTTTCTTTTATTTTATGATTGAAATTCTCCTAGACCTTTCATTTTGTTTTCTTAGAATCTGAATAATATCAAAATTGCTTACTTCTTATGCTTCAGTTCCTAAATAACTCTGACAGGGTATGTGACAGTTTCCAGCAGATTTCCAGTGATCTTGTCTCCACTGTAGACCTTTAGGCTCAGAAGAGTTAAGGTTCAAACTGATCCTGATAGACGTTTTTCCCTATTCATGGTTTGGTGACATAAGAGATGAACACAGGCTTGATATCAATCATGTCTAAGGTAGATTCTGCAAAAGTCTTGCTGTGCACCAGCCAAGCCATAGAGTCCTTAATGAAATAATAGGATCCTTAGTTATTATCATAATTTTTATAGAGAAATCCTCACATCAGACATTGTCCCCTGCCTCTGTCAATCACACACTGCAATTAACTTATTAAATTGCACTCATGTCAGCTTGTCTCCTAAAGAGGAGAGACTGGGAAGTTCTTGGAAACAGAGTCTTGTTCCACATCCTTCAAACACTTCTGAATCAGAATATATGATCTGCCTTTCCCTTTTAGAGAAAATTCTTTTTTCACTTTTGACTTAAATTGCAGATTTAAAAAAAAGAAACCCTACTTCAGTGAACTGGATAGTTATACTTCAACCCCCTTGCTACACCCCCTCCACCCCACAGGGGAAATAGCAATTAACATGATGATTAAGATATGGCTAATGTATTAGCAGTGTAATTCAATCCCTTCAATAGGAATTTTGCTTTAGAGTATATGTAAGTCACAAAGATGAGTAAGATAGATCTCTTGTCTCTAAGTAGGATCCTACTTAAAGGTAGAAAAAGAAAATTAAACAAAGTACATTTAAAAGAGTGGTTAAAAGTAATGTTTTAAAGAAGGAAGAAATTTATTAAATAATTAATCAATTTAATAACATATTTATTGATTAGCTGCTCTATATCAAATATCTATGACATGATTCCTGACCTCAAACAGCTCATGGCTTACTGCTAGAGAAGCACATAAACCAACGATTACAGGGCAATGAATCAGTGGTGTAATAGAAGGGGAACCAAGTCTTGAGGGATATAACAGTAGATGAGAAAGAAAAAAAAAAAACCAAGGACACAGAGAATCAGGAAAACCTCACAGTGGGGCCACAGTTTAGGAGGACCCTGAAGATCGCCGCAGAAATGACAGCATGAAGCAAATACTAGAAGAGCAGGTGGCCCTGGTAGCTCTGGCACATGAGAATCATCTATTGTCTCTAAGACACAGTTGCTAGGGCTGCCTACATTTTGTGGGGGACTGGGGATTTCCAACGTGAAATCTTACTACCTAGAATGTCACGTACCACTGAAATACACTCAAGGCATAATCCTATTTCCGGAAAAGAAGAAAGATAAAGTGGCATATGTATTAATTAGGAAATAATTAGTGCGACAACACTGAACAGCTGACCAAAAGTTTAAATACAGAAGAGTTTGTGGAGAAAAGTGACAGCTGCCAGCCTTCCTGTGGTCCTTTTGGTCTTAACATACCTACTATGTATTTAGGAAGCACATCAAAATTCAACTAAAAAGATGTAGGGGGAAGAACTTACTTTTTTTATTTTTTTATTTTTTTTTGAGACAGGGTTTCTCTGTGTAGCTTTCTTTGCACCTTTCTTGCAACTCAGTCGGTAGCCCTGGCTGGCCTGGAATGCACAGAGATCTGCTTGCCTCAAGATCTACTTGCCTCTGCCTCCCGAGTGCTGGGATTAAACGCGTGCACCACCACGACCCAGCAGAACTTACCTTTTTATCTAGAAAGAAAAGCTTTTTTCCAACAGATTGTCACTTGACCTTACAGCAGTAGGAACTGGGTCACATGCATATTTGTAATTATAAAGGAGACTACAAGGCCATGTACTTAACTTTCTCCCACAGTAAAGGAGGACATAGGAGTAGGGATTCAGGATGGAGATGTAGTGAACCAACCCATACCATCCTTGATACTGTATGTTCTCATGAGGCTGTAGCCTATGATACATACAGAAAACCACAGTTGCTACACCCCCTTACCCACACAGCCAGGCTGCCCTTCCTGTTTACCATTTCCAACTTCTGTAAGTTCTAAACACATACTTGCTCTTTGCTTTCAATAATTATTTGCCTTCCACCCATCCTGTACACTGTGCTCTTCTCAGGTAAATGAGGCCATCACACATAGGGTTTTACAGCAGCCAGGAAGTTGTGACTATTATTCATCTTTATAAAAGATAGAACAGCCAGGTGTGTGGCCACAACTGTACAACCCCTTGTCTTTCATTCTGTTGACTCCCAGACATAAATGAGAAAGGGGAAGACCATGATAAATAAATGCTGCATAGTACTTGGTTTCTTCTCTCTCTCCCTTGCAATTAGAGTTACACACAACCCAGTTCTCGCTTGTGCAAGCTTAAATGGAAGTCTGTTGGGAACAGCTTCTTTTTCTATATAAAAAATATAAGCCCCAAGGAGAAAGTCCTTCCCCTTACTGATTCCTCTCACTTGAACTTAGATTTTATTCTTAAATGCATAGTAGGCCTGATGACTTGAAGTTAAAAGAAGCCTTCCCTGCCCATCAAATGAAGGAACATTCACATCCTGTTATTAACTAGTGAAATGCCAATAGTGATGGTATCTCTGTCAGGCACGATATAAAGATGAAATGAGATGACAAATGGGAAGTGCCATGCACAGATCAGGGAGGATGTCATTGCTTGACAAGTTTTAGGCTTTTAAAAATAAGTCATCTCTCCAATTTGAAAGTGAATGCCCTCACTTTCCAATTACATGGTAAAACCAGAACTTAGAAATTCTTACTGCCAAGTCAAACTTCGTGGAAGTTGCTCATTACTAATTCAATACTTATGTCCTTTTGTCTTTCCTTTAAAATAATCTAAGGTTTTCAAAAGCTACTTCCTAGCACCCCTGGTTGAACACTTCTAACTTATCACAAAAGGCTCTCTTTATATGGCTTGTGATTGTATTGCTGTTTCTTTCTGGTGTACATTGGGACATGATTTGACCACATGAGGACAGAAGTTTCATGACCAGAATAGGAGAAAAAGAAAGTTAAGTATAACTTAGGGGCAATGAAATTTGGTTGGTCTTAAAACAACAGGGATAATTTTTTTTTCATCCCCAAACAGATAGGGCAGAAACCAAAGAAAGTATTACATCCATGTGTAGCATGGTGAAACAATGATTAAATTGGGACTACTTATAAAGTGTAAGTAATTCAGTTACTGTGGCACCTAACCACTGACTGTATCACCAAGAACTCTCACACCAATCAGTTTTTACCTTTAACACAGTGATGATTGAAATCTAGGAAGTCCTCATGAGGCTCTGTGAAACACCCACTAAAGGTCTGGTGAGTCCCCTCTCTCCAGAAGGGAATGCTAAGAATCCTCATTTCAAGAGGGTCTTGGGTGGTCATCACAGCTATTCTGTGTCAAGATGTCTATGGTAATGGTTAGCCCACAGGAAGCAGTATAAGAATAATAGAAAAGGACAATTTACCTTGACCATTAAAGAAGTTGTTTATGTCTTTGTTTTCTTCATCAACAATCATCATGACTTAACAATAAGGAAAGAGTCAACTACTCTCTCAAATAATTTTCTATATGTGATCACAAGAGATCTTTAGACAGCTTACAGATTCCATATGTATTGCAGATGTATGTCCCAGACCCCCAAATCCTTTATGCAAAATCATATGTACATTAGAAGTAAGATTTATTTCCTAATAATGTAAGAAAATAGTGTATGTCTACTCTAAATGACACACAAAGGATCTAGATCACATTATAATCCAATTCTCCAGATCAGAAGAATTGAAAAACATTCACAATTCCTGGAAGAAACTTGAATCTTTTAAAATTGTTTTAAATTTTTTTTGAGAATTTCATGCATGAGTACTATATTTACATAATTTCTGTTCCCCCTTTTCCCTCCAAATTCTCCAATGTTGTTCCTCACTCCCTCTCAAATTGATTACCCCTTTAAAGAAGTTTATTGTTACACACATACACATATGCACAGAGACAGTGTGTGTGTGTGTGTGTGTGTGTGTGTGTGTGTGTGTGTGTGTGTACCCTGCCAAGCATATTCAGTGTGGCTCATAAATTTATAGGTTTATGGCTGACCTCGTGGGATTGGGTAACTGATCAGGAGTCTTTGGAGAAAACTGATCCGCCTTTCTCGGCAGTAGTTATTTGCCTGTAGCTCTTCATCTAGAGGTAGGGCCTTGTGAGCTTTCTCTCATACATGGTGTTGTTATTATGTAGGTCTTATTTAGAGTCAACCATATTGTTGAGATTTCATGGGTGCTGCTTATCTATCATGTACAGAAAATACCATCTCATAACAGACATCCTGGGCCTCTGGTCTTGCTCTCTTTCCATTACCTTTGCAGTGATGTTCCTTGAGTCTTAGGTGTAAGGGTTGCCTTGTTGATTTTTTAGTTGGGGCCGGGCATCCCATGGTCAATTCTCTGCATTTTGAGCAGTTGAGAATTTCTCTAATTGTCTCTGTCTGTTACAAAAAGAAGCTTCTTTGATGCAGAGTGAAGAGTTAGAAATTACACTAGTTTAGGAAAATGACAATAATGAATTTCTTCTAGAGTCCAGACAGACTTGAGGACACCAGGAAAGATTGTGGGGTATACATCACATACAGTGTAGTATACAGCTGCATACATTGCACTCAGTGAGTATAGTTCCCCCTTGCTGTATCCATTGCAGCTGGGACATGACTTGGACAGCAAGGAAATGAAGAAATCATAGACACATGCAAAGAAAAGATGGTATTAAAAGGGATAGTTGTGTCTGATGGAGAGCACCAGCCCAACTACTCAACAGCCACAAACCTCAGCATGTCTATTATATAAAGAAAAAGAGCAGAGGGTAGCAAGTTTTGAAAGGAGGTTTCTGTAGGCAAGCAGTCTCAGACTATTAATATCCAGGAGGAGGAAGCTGCAGTTGCTAGTTTTCTCCCATACTTCCAGCATTCACATTCAGACAGAGGAAGACTTTTCCATCTCTCTGAGGCTGACCTGGTCAGGGGATTCCCATTTTCCCAAGGTTTTAAGCATGACATGGCTGAGCCAATGTCAACAATACCTACAGTCACTCAGAACATCATCCTCTCTTTACACATTCATTCAAGGCTTCCTGGGCCCCCCACAGCACTTTGAGTTTGAAGCAGATATTTGTGGCCTTAATATGGTTGCCCTCTGAAGTACAGCAATGTTCTTCCATCTGACTGGCCTTCCTTATATGAGGTAGGATATGTAGATGGTTAATCTTCTGGCCTGAAATAATCATCATTTTCTTACATGACCCTGGAAAGACTATTTTTTCTTAGGCTCCTGCTTTAAGTCCAGAGCTTGATTTACTTCCTGCTTCCCACTGTGTAATTATTTGTGTATGTTAAATAGAGCAGCATCAATAATTGAAATTGACTTATATATTCAATGTACTACTCCAGTCTTTGAAGAAAAGCTACGAAAATACTTTAGATGAAGTCTTAATAACAGTATTACTTTATATTACTGTATTATACTGCATTGCTTGGAATAGGGTGATATTGAGTTCAGTTCATTGTATTTTTGTGAGTGACATGAATCTTCACTCTGAGTCTGTCTCTAATATCTCAGCAACTGATGAAATGCTATTCATTTCATATAGCATTCTTCCTTCTTTCTTTCCCTCTACATTTCACCTTAGAGACCATCCCATATCTTACCCCATCAGAGCAGCTTAGAGATTGGCAAACGATGACTGCTAGAGGAGGCAGAGTTAGTTTTAAAGGGATGTGGTACCTGAGAAGATACCCATGTACTAACTGGACTCAGCATTTAAAAAAAGAAGGGAAGAAATGGGAGAGAGAGAGAGAGAGAGAGAGAGAGAGAGAGAGAGAGAGAGAGAGAAACATGAAGTTAAGGTGTATAGAAGGAAAAAGTAGTGGCAGGATGTAGGAATCAGAAATGGGGGGATGGGGTTGGTGTGGGGAGCAAAAGTCTTGAGTGAATGTGTATTGTTGACAGGACCATGGTCATATCAAGAACCCCAGTGACTTGGATCCATGGGAATGGCAAAGCCTTCCATGTGTCAGGCTCAGAGAAATAGTAGAGCCTTCCCCTGGTCTGTGTTAGAATGCTGACTGTGTATGCAAAGAATATCCATCTCTGCTTCCTCTTCAATGTTTACAGCCGAGACTGCTCTCCTTTAGAGACCTCCCACCATGACTAGTTAACCCCTCCTCCTTATGCCACACATAACAAACACTTGGAGTTTCTGGGTTATGTAGAGGAGCCCTCCAAAGGAGCACAGCCCATCCAATCTCAGTTTTTCTGTATGTGTGTTTGTTGTTTCTTAAGTGCTTGTTATTTCTTTATTCCCTTGTTACCTGGTCAGGTTTCCAGGAAAGGATGTGCAAGATATTGAAGGGTGGATCAGATTTAAGTACATTGTATGTGTATATGAACATTAAATAAAATATTTTTCAAATCACTGTGGAGGCTGGAGAGATGGTTCAACAGTTATGATCACTGGGTGTTCTTCTAGAGGACCTGGGTTCAATTCTCAGCACCCACAAGGCATCCCACAACCATCTATAACAACAGTTCCAAGAGATCTGACATACTCTTTTGGCCTCTTTGGGCAATAGGCACACACATGATCCACAGCCATGCACACAGGCAAACACTTACATGCAAAGTAATGAAATAAAATTAAAGAAATCATCGTATTATTCTACTTAAGAATTGAGACTGTGAGGTTGATTAGATGACTCGGTGGGTGAGGGCATCTGCTGCTAAGACTAAGGACCCAGATTCAATCCCTGGAACCAACATGAAGGAGAGAGAGTCAATGCCTGCAAAATGTGACCTGAGCATCGCATGGGCACAGTGGCAGTAGTGCATTCATGGATGCAAACACACATGCATGCACCCACATGAGAAGCTAAAATTGAGTTTATGAGTTTGGCTGCAGCTTGATAAGATTTTTATCAAACTTGCACTTCTGGTAGTACTTCTTCATTACCACAGTAAAAAACTACTGTACAGAGACTTCCATAGGAGCATAACACTGGATCTGACAAACATATTTGACTATGCTGCCATTCCTATTCCAAGAGGTGAAAGCTCATGGTGGACTTTTCTTCATTATTTAGCAGAAAGTCTACTTTTTAACTTTCAAAGCTTTTTCTCTTATAAGCATAGGCATAAGGAAATGTTAATCGGAGTAAACCGAGTAAAGAAATTAGTCATCAGTTTTTTGCTTTTGCAGATACCATGAAAGCTTTGGTCACTTTTTATATAGTTTCTTTAGCTGAAGCTAAGTAAGTCTACATGAGCTTACAATGGCAAAACACTCATAAGTTTCATCCTGTTTTCCAAGGATTTATTTCCTTTCAAAAATCTTTGACATTGCTATGCATTTTCATACGTTCTCTTTGCACCCCACATATGTCTTTCCTAATTAATTATAATTGCAGTTAATTACTTATTTAGGCTCTGTTCTCCTACAGGATTATAAAATCCCATGTCTCCTCTACACCAGTTCCTAGAGAAAAGCCTGGGTAATCAAGGGTGCACTAAACATTCGCTAGAGCAACAGTCTTCCAGGAAACACTAGTTCAAAGAATATGCTTTCTATTGAGAGTGGTTTTGGAAATCTTACGTCTATTATTCATATATATATATATATATATATATATATGTTCAACTATATATAATTATATATAATGCATATATGTATATGCTTAGTGCTTTATGGAAAGAGAACTCATGTTTCTATGTTCAGTTTCTTTAGGAAGAACTTTTTGGGGGGATTAGTATGAGTCAAGAAACTTCCTAGAGAAAATACACAAACAATTTTTTCGAGAGGTGGCTTTAAATATTCCTTTCTAAAAAGTACTTTAAAGCTTGGATTATGTTATTATCATGTGAGGTAAACTTTTACATTATATTTCAGGGATATATTAAATGTGTTTTAGTGTAGGGCTAGAAAAGTATGATTCCTTTCTGTCTCCATCTAAGGATGGGGGAAAGGCTAGAACTAATTACTAGAAGAGAAAACTGATCAAAGTTTTGCACAAGAACTGAAGAAGTAGAGAAGGAGTTGGAATGGACGATTTTTAGTTTTGGATGGAATAGAAAAGGGACAGCTGTGTAGAAGGTGACTAAACAAATGGTAGAATGATGGCAACATATACAGCAGCACTGCTAGACCTGTCCTCATAGAGCCTTCCTGGCCTCTCCAGCTGTCCCTTCCTCCTGGATAGGGGACAGGCTATCTCTTGGAACATGTCTTAGGATGCACTCTCAGATAGGGACGATGGAGAATGTCCTCACTAACAATAGCTTCTAAGGCACAGGTTAAGCTAACAAGTCTAAAAGACTGGTTCTAGTTGGCAAGACACACTTCAGGCAAACGAGCTCTAGCTTGGAGGCCTGACTTGTTGGAACCTGGAACCGTGAAGAATAATGGCAGAAAGAGTTTCATTCTGAGCGCCCTTCCTTCAGTACAAAGTATTCAACTTATATTTTGGGGTTTCTGAGGTTGTTGTACTGAACTGAAGAGATTTCACAGAAGGGGAAACAAAATTTGTCTAGATCAAGATTCAATCAGGCATACAGCAGAATTAACCCGGGGCCTGACATACCATGCTGAACATGAACTGAACCCCCAAATCACCTGTGACTCAAATTCATAGAACAATGAATTCAGTGTTTATAGATTGGAAAATCCCAAGGAGCTGACAGGTAAATTGTGTTGAAATATTGCTCGTGTTTCTAGGAATGTTTTCCCAAAGGGAGGACTCATGCCTTCTTTCACTGTTTTTTTGCAATCCTGATGATTTGAATGATTCTGCTGTAGAGGGTGGAGCAGGACCAGAGGTCACATAGAAGATGAGAGATCAGAAGCAAAACTGAAGATACAACTAACTGCAAGATAGAATTCTGGACCCCTGTGTGTTTCATAAATGTGTGCCCAAAACCTTAGGTTACCTTGTTCTGGAGTTATTTTATGCAAAAGAGAGATGAATCGCTCTTATTAGAGCCATTGTTACATTAGATTTATTGAGCTAAGAGATAACAGGTCAAAAATAACTATATCAACAAACCTGACTCAAGGAAATAATTTACTGAAAGAAATGGACGAAAATGACAACAAAGTCTTATTTGTCTGTTACAATATCCATTGTAAAGATAAAAGACTCTAGAACCCCAGGGGCATTATTTACTCCTCTCCTCTCTTCTCTGCATTATTCTTTACTTGCCTAGGTAAATGCTTCATTGTACACTGCAGCTCCTCTGTCCTTCCAATAAGAGAAGGGAAAAAATATACTTTATGACTGAAGTATCAAGACATCTTAACCTCATAGTCATAATAAACTTTATTTATTCTGATTTGTTTTGCATTTTATTATATACATATTCATTCTAAATTATTTTCCATATCCATTGTTATTAACCTTTATTCACCTTGTGTGGGGGAAGATCTGGAAATAAATATTTTGATGATGACTTGATGTATCAAATTAAATGAGAAGACTCCCTCTTTCATTTAGAGTGCCTTCCTTAAGGGTAAGAGCCAGATTATACAGAGGTGATCCCTGAAGGACAAAAAATATCCTTTCATTATCTAGTGGACTGAATTTTAGAGCAAATGAATAAACTGTTTATGTTCTAATTACTAAGCATTAATTATTAGTTATATGCGTTGTGGTAGAATGCAAAAATTTTTAAAATGGTCTAATAAAGTCAAAAGACATATATATATATATATATATATATATATATATAATTTTAAGATTTCTCCTATTTACATTTGTGTGTACATGTAAATAGATGTCTGTAGGGGCCAAACTATGACATGTAATTCCTGGGAACTGGAGTTACAGATGGTTGTGAGCCATTTGATGTGAATACTAGGAACTGAAATCTGATCCTCTATAAGAGCAGCACATGCTCTTAACCACTGAGCCATATCTCCAGCTCTAACACAAGACATTTAGATGTCGCAAGGAAAAAAAAAAGACGGTCCTGCACAAAATAGGCTGGCATATTCAGTATGCTTAGTCATCATTCAGAATACCAAGGTGCTAGGGGTAGTAGAGATTCCAGTAATCTGTTTAAAGATATACTTCCATTTATAACCATAAAATCTATTAATATAGGTTTATATTTATTCCACAAGTGTACTTCTTCATATAACTCACATTCAGTGAGATTATTCTCACACAGGCAAACTGGAGGCCAGTATGGGACATTGTCACTAAGGCTGGACAAGAAAGCTTCCTCACAAGCAGAGATTTACACACTGATGTGAACTCTGTTTAATCTTTCCTATTTCTCTATCCCTTTCTACACTTCTCTTCCCCCAGCCCAATTTCCCTGAGGTCTGTAAGAAGATGATCATCCTTGCAGGGGGTGGTGTTCTGTGAATCTTCCCTGATGGCAGAGTGCTGTTCAGTATTAGCCTTTTTTGTCATTTCTTCTTAGTTTCTAAGCCTGCGAAATGGGCTTAAAAATGAAAGGATGTAAAATCCAGTGCATTATGCTAATCTCATCATTTCAAAATAACACATTTCAGAAAGGCAACGCATTGTAATCCACATCCCAATCAGAACAAATAAGACAGAAGACTTCAGATGTACATGCAGCAACACGCACTGTGCCTTGTACTCTGTGGGGTGTCCTCCTGCCAATGACTGATTTTTACCAACTGTGCATAAGCTTCAGGCAATGCCTGCTCTTCTGCTGAGGAATCTCAGGCTCCCACTCTGGACACACAAAGGCAGAAACTTTGTAAACTGTACCAAATTACATGGCCAATGTTTGAACTTACTTTTACTTAAAAACGTCTAAAAATGCCTTGAACCTACAAAATTTCAGGTATGTTAATATATACATGCATAGGGAACCATAAAGTTTTACGAATAGATTACTCATGATGAGATGATATTAGAATGCTCAGAATAGAAGGAATTCAGTTAAGTTTGCTTAAATTATGTAAATATTTTTAATACTTACATTTCTATCTTCTTCAAATCCTGACAGCCATTAATGCCTGAATCATAAAATTGAGTCTAGGTAAAACATTGTCTTTAATTTCTCTCTTTTTAAGGAAAAATAATCTGAGCATTTGCTCTTCATTGGAATTTTAACATCCTTCAAATCAGAAAACATATTTTTTTTTCTTCTTCAACATTTCTGTCTCTGGGAATCTTGTAGTTATTCAACAAATATTTGTTGACTTTAGTACCTAAAGAGATACTGAGATTACAAAATCTTATACAACATTACGTGTTTACATTTTTATACCTATTTTTTGCATAAGGAAAAATAATGCAGTCTCCTCTTGATTGAAAGTGTTAAGGTGGCTCTGATTGGACCAAGAGGTGAGTGACTTTTCTCCAACCCAGAGAGTCCTGCCTCTAGAATCTAGGCTCTGAGGCACAGTCCATGACTCCCATCCCCACCTATCTCTGCACCAGTTGCAAGCAAGCAGGGAAGATTCCTGCTGGTAAGGCTCCCCACCAACACCCCCCATCAGACCCTGAAATCTACAAGACCCATCCCCTACCTCCAAACCACCCATTCCCCTGCAACTTCAGCAGCACCCTGAGACATGTCAGTTCAAATCAGACCAAGAGCTCCTTTGGGGCCAAGAGTGGTCCCCTGAGACACATACCTAGCAATTACAGATTGGACTAAGAGCAGGTCCCTCAAAAACAGAAACCTCTTGCACCTATTGGAGGAAGAGATGGGTAGATGACAGTGCAAAAATACATGCAACCACATAAAAAGCAATATGGTACCACCAGAACCTGGTGGTTCTACAACAGCAAGACCTGAACATCACAACGTAGAAGAAGCAGAAGAAAGCAACCTTAAAAATAACTTTATGAAGATGATAGACGTCTTTAAAGAGGAAATGAAAAATTTCCTTAAAGAGATAAAGGAAAAGACAAACAAAAAATTGGAAGAAATCAATAAATCCCTTAAAGAAAGCTAAGAAAACCAAGAAAAAGTAATTAAACAGGTGAAGGAAAGAGTTCAAGACCTGAAAATTAAAATGTAAGCAATGAAGAAGACACAAACTGATGGAAGGCTGGAAATAGAAAATCTGAGTAAGTGAACAGAAACTACAAATGCAAGCATAACCAACAGAATACAACAGATGGAAGAGAGAAACTCTGGCATGGAGGATACAATAGAGGAAATAGATTCATCAGTTAAAGAAAACACTAAAGCCTAAAAGTCATAACACAAAACATCCAGGAAATCTAGAATACTATGAAAAGACCAAACCTAAGAATAACAGGGATCAAAGAAGGAGAAGAATACCAACTCAAAGGCACAGAAAATATATTCAACAAAATCATAGAAGAAAACTTTCCCAACTTAAAGAAGGAAATACCCATGAAGATGTGAGACGCTTACAGAACACCAAATAGACTAGACCCCTCCAAAAAGCCCCCTGCCACATAGTAATTAAACCAATATACATGCAGAATGAAGAAAGAATATTAAGAGCAGCAAAGAAAAAAGGTCAAGTGACTTATAAAGGCAGACCCATCAGAATAACACCCGACTTCTCAATGGAGACTCTGAAAGCTAGAAGGTCCTGGACAGATGTAATTTAGACACTAAGAGACCACGGATGCCAGCCCAGACTACTATACCCAGCAAAACTTTCAATCACCATAGGTAGGGTGCACACAATATTCCAAGACAAAACCAGATTTAAACAATACCTATCCACAAATCCAGCCCTACAGAAAGCACTAGGAGGAAAACTCCAAATTAAGGAAGATGCACCCATGAAAACAGGCAATAGGTAACCCCACAGCAGCAAATCCCAAAAAAGGGAAATATACACACACTACCACCAAAAGATAACAGGAATTAACAATCACTGGTCATTAATATCCCTTAACATCAATGGACTCTGTAGACGAATTTCTAAACAGTCTTATTAAATAAGAAACACAGAGCCAAATACAGAGTTAAAGGCAAAGAGATCAGAGCAAGAGCCACCTAACTTTAGCTTACCACCAGCAGTAGCTTCCCCCTAGAGAGCGACCTTCTAATGTCTGACTTGTGTTTTTAATTGCTTTCCTGTTCTGCTTTCTCATTGGCTCTAAGCCCAGGCACATGACTTTGTCACTGCCTGTCTATACAGACCTCCTGGTCTCTATGGTTGGTACTGAGATTAAAGATTCCTGTCACCACTCTTGCCTGTGTCCTTGACCACACAGAGACTCTGCTGCCATGTGATCAGATTAAGGGCGTGGGCTACCACCACCTGATTGCTGTCCCAGGCTCACTATGACCTCTTATCTCCAGGCAAACTTTATTTATTAACATACAAATGAAATCACATTTCAGCACAATTAAAATATCACCACAGACTCAATTCACCTATATGAAGACACAGAGTAACAGAATAGATTTGAAAACAGGATCCATCCTTCTGCTGCATATAAGAAACACCTCAACTTCAAAGACAAACACTACCTCAGAGTAAAAGGCTGGGCAAAGACCTTCCAATCAAATGGACTTACGAAGCAAGCTGGTGTAGCTATCCTAATATCTAACAAATTAGACTTCAAAATAAAATCAATCAAAAGAGATTTTATTTTATCAGACCACCATGGCTTAAAGTTAGATTTCAACAACAACAAAAATTATAGAAAGCCTACAATCTCATGGAAACTGAATAATGCTCAACTGAATCACCAATAGATCAAGGAAGAAATAAAGAAATTAAAGACTTCCTAGAATTCAATGAAAATGAATGTATAACACATCCAAACTTATGGGACACTATGAAAGCAGTGCTAAGAAGAGAATTCATAGCACTATGTGCCCACATAAAGAAGTTATAGAAATATCACACTAGCAACTTAACAGCACACCTGAAATCTTTAGAACAAAAAGAAGCGAACTCACCCAGGAGGAATAGATGCCAGAAAATAAGTTTAGGGCTGAAATCGATAAAACAGAAACAAAGAGAACAGTACAAAGGATCAATGAAACAAAGAGTTGGTTCTTGTGGCATCAAGATCATGATGGGGAAACTTACAGATACAACCGAACCAAGCTGGTAGGAACTCATGAACTTTAGACCAACAGCTGTGGAGGCTGCATGGGACTAGACTGGGCCCTCTGCATAAGGGAGACAGTTGTGTAGCTTGATCTGTTTAAGGGGCCCTTGGCAGTGGGAATAGGCTCTATCCCTGGTGCATGAGCTGGCTTTTTGGAGCCCATTACCTATGTTGGGACACCTTGCACAACCTTGATTCAGGGGGAGGGGCTTGGTCCTGCCTCAACTGAATATACCAGGTTTTGCTGACTCCCCAGGGGAGGCTTTGCCTTTTTGGAAGAGTGAATGGGGGTGAGATGGGTGGGGGAATAAGAATAAAAAAAGTCTTCAGTGATTTGCTTAATGTGGAAAATAATAAACCTTCTTTTGTTGTGGAAAAAAAATTGACTACTTCTGCATCATTCTGACCACACTACCTGAAAGAAAGAACTCAAAGAAAGAAAAAACTTATTTTGGCTCCTGCTTCAATTCCTTGTTTCAAGGAAGGTATGGAAGATGGATCATTGGGCATTAAGAAACAGAATAAATGAATCAAGAATAAGTTACTGAGGCCAACAGGTTCACAAACCCTCTCCTATTCATATACTTTTCTAACTAGGTCCCATTTCCTAATGAATCATTAAACTTCCCAGTTAACAACAGCAGCTGGGAAGACTCATGTTCCCAATGTCTTGTTATCAAACTTAAAATTCACACCAATATAGTAATATGGCAAAACATCAGCTAGAAGATGCTCTTTAGGATTTTTAAATTGCTGATTTGTGTAGTTCTACTTTCTGCTCACCGCTAGTATTTCCAATTTATTTTGTTCTTTTTTCTGTACACTTTTACGTATATATTATATAAAATTAAAATTGAGACAATCTCCCTTCTAGTGTAGTTTGCCTTCATCCTACCAGGCACGTCAGCATCTGCTAACAGCTAACTCATTTACGGTGCTATGATGGCCAGATAATAGTGGAGATTAGTGACAGCATGCTTGTGGCCTTGGGTTTGATCCCTAGTCCCAAGGAGTAAAATGAAATTATTGTTTAAATAGAAGAGATCATGATAGACATTAATCAGCATTGAAAATGGACTTTGGCTGGTATTTGTGAGAAATTAGAAGCACAGATCCCTTGTGATGATATGTGCAAAACCTCAAATCTATGGAAAACATTGTACATTTGAAATAGGTAACTTTTGTGGTATCTTAAAGAAAAAAAGAAAGAAAGTGCTAGGGTAGTTTTGACCTTACTAACTAGTTGCTCTTCAAACTGACTCATTAGAGTAAAAATGTAGAAAGTAAAGGACAACAAAAATATAGGACTACCTGAGAAGTGGCTTAAAACATGGTAATTGATTTTTGATTAATAAAATCAGAAAAATATCTATGAAGTCAGCAATTAAAATTTCAATAATATGAAATAAAAGCATTTCCACTTGTGAACTTTAGAGCAGTTTCCTTTGTAAGTACCACATCTTACTGTCTGTTGTTGCAACCTAATATGGAAACTGGGTAATGCATAAGGAATTGTTTTATTTTCTCCCTGTCCTGGAGTCTGGGAAGTAAAAGATGAAGATGGCAGCTATCTCAATGCCTGGTGAGACTGTTTCCAAATGGTGTCTTGACTGCTGTGTCCTCCTGGAGCAGGTTCTTTGGAAGTAAAGGAGGATATGTTCTCTCATGGAAGATGATAGAAAATCAAATGGACTGGATTATTTCCACTGAGTCATGGTAACATTAATCTATTCATGAGGATGGAGTCTCATGAGATGAATACTTCCCCAAAGGCTTTGCCTTCCAACACTGTTACTTTGGGGATTGAGTTTCCAACACAAGAATTTTGAAGAGTGCATGCAACTCAGAGGACATTCCTCTTAGGCAAAGGTACAAGAGCACAGTCACTCATTAATAGGTAATCCTGTTATTCAAAGAAACTTCAGAATAAAGGGATAGAGAAAAGAGGATGGAATGGAAGAAATTAAATAGAATATATGACAGGTTTGTGCCCAGATTTATGCTAGAAAACCTTGGCTAAAGTGTACAAAGTGTTAATGTACACTGAATGCACATTAACAAGTCTATACTACTTCAAGAGTGTAACACTAAGTGAATAAATACATAGATTGTAGGTGGTCAGTAGGGACTATATACTTCACAGTTAGGGGTGAAAATTACAAATAAGAAAGAAGAAAGTCTTCTCTAACCCCTAGATTAGGACTGCTGATCCACACAAACACACTATTTTACTGGATATGGAAACATAGGGATACAGAAATAATTATCAATGGATTTATGGGTTTATATACAAAAGTATACACCCTACTTGCTTATATTGAGAAAGCCAAGAAATAGGACTCCCAATAGGTATGAGCACATATGCAGCTTTTCCAGTTACAAAAACGAGACTAATTTGAGCAGATTGAATAAATATCTAAAGTACACAGTCGTATGAAGAAATAAGTAAGTAAACAAGAGAGTGAAAAATCAGACACAAAGCTTCCCTATAGATGGGTTCCAAGCAAGAAATTAGAAAGTATGAGAAAAACAGTAAGTCGCCATTAGTATATGACACAAGTATTTTCTCTGAGCACAGATGAAGTTAAAAAGTAGTGAATGAACTTGAAAGCGAAATAGACTCATTTTATGATAACAGAAGAGCAACTCATGGCTGGAAAAATTCATGAGCTCAATATAATTATGAGAAAGTACCAAATGGTTGATAAACATTTCAGAAGTGCTAAAGTCATGAGAAACTGGAAAACTTAAAAACTCTTACAGACCACAGAGCCTTAATGCAACATTATATGAGAAATGTGACATGTACCTTAAAATTATTTTAGAAGCCAAGTAAGGACACTAGTGAGGAAAATGATGAAACCATCATAAACTCCAAGCTTTGTCAACCTCTATTTCATCCATAAAGCTCAGGGAACATTGCAGAGAAGTGGGCAGAAGAGCCAGTGGATAGGGAGGAATGACATGGTGTAGCTGTTGCTCACATTAACTCACAGTAGCTGTGCTAACCTATACAAGATCTGTACAAGATAAAGCCAGTTAAAAATTCCAGCATGGAGCAGGGAGGGGATCCCAAAACCTCATCCATAGCTAAGGAGCTATTGACAGTTAATGTCTAATATATAAAGAAAATCATTTCTCTGTGAGTGTAGCCACGGGTAGGTTTTCCATACTCCACCGAAAGACCTTACATCCATGTGCACATGGGAAACTCTGATTGGACTGAAAGAGTTGAAAAAGGCTTTAACTGGGGAATGGGAAGGAAGATAAATATAGAAGGAGAAGGAGAGGGAGGAAGAAGGGATAAATACTACTAAGGATGCTTGAAAGGCATTCAAGAATTGTATTTTTTCAATTATCTAAAATTATACATAAAATTACATATAATACATATAAGCATACATAATTATAGTTTAAATGAAATTATGCCACTTTGAGTGATAATGCTCCCCACAAGAGCCATAAACTATCTAATAAAAACACTAGTACCAGGAATGAGAAAAACCTACTTTCAAATTGTTAGAAAAACAAGTTAAAGCAACTCCAAAAACAATAAAGGGTATTTTTGTCACCCTTGGCTACCTCTCAGAAGTTTAAGGTAAATCTCTATTGCTGAAGACACCCTGTCCTTTACTATACATGACTTACAGGAATGATCTAGATCTGACCCCAAAGCCTCCTCCCTGATGACTAATGTTCCCAATACCAGAAGATGCTGTGCAAGCTGCCAAGGCTGGAAAGCATTCAATAGTCCTACCCAGATGAGACACCTGTGAACCACAATGATCAACCTGGAAAGATATCCGTAAAGGTACAACGGTGGCACATATATCTTGGAATACCTAACAGTAACTTAACTGGATTTAAGGCCTGTTCATGCCTGGTATTTACGCTACTACTCACAGGTAAATGCAGCTCTCACCCCTGTCAAAGAAATTTCTCTTTGCAACAGACTAGGCCATTATAGACAACCAAGAACTGGTGAAAACACAGAGAAAAGCATAATCATGGGATGTTCACCCTCAAATGATATATTTACAACACAACTCCTGCAACTAAGTCTCAGGGAACATCAAAGAGGAGGATGCAGAGAGATTGCATGAGCCAGAGGAACTGGATGTCTGTTGTGAGGTTGTGTTTCATCAAAGTGGTAGGAAAGCTTCAGTCATGATCCCTCATCAATAAGGCTCTGTAACCAAAAGCTTAGTGAGTACAATACCAATAGATATGCTAAGGAAGGAGAAAAATCTCACCAGGCCCACCCCTAGACAAAGACTATAGGTAACTAAGGAATACTAGGAATGGGGAGAAATAGTCTTTCTCAAGGACGAGCCCTCTAGTTGATTATTAAATATGAAGTGGTCAGCCCTGAAATGATATATATACAAGTAATACTAAATGAACTGAGCACGGTATATTTATGTGGTTACATAGATGTAACAAAGAAAAGGAGTCGTGAGAAGAAATATGAGAGGGAGCAGGGGGTAGGACACATGGGGAAGGCTGAAAAGAGGAAAGGGGAGAATGATGTAATAAAATGTAAAAAGAAAGGGAAGTAGATTTATTTTAAATGAATAAAACATAAAAAAGGAGTATATGAAGTGGGGAGGGAGATGTGATGCAAATTCTAGGGATGTTGAGCGGAAAATGAGAAGTAGACGTGATCAAGAGGTACTGCATGCATATGTGAAATTTACAAAGAATAAATATATAAAGAACATTTGCTATTGATTCATTGGAAATATGAGCGTTAAATAACTGATACCAGAGTTTGAAAGAGATGACCTTAGGGATCTTAGGGAAGCAGGGTCAGTTAAAGGGAGCAAGAGACTGTCTTATTATTCTTAGTAGAAATTTTTTACTGTTTTACTTCTGAAAATTTTAATTTTTAAAATGTATTACATTGTGTGCGTGCATGTGCCTGTGTGCATGTGTGAGTATTTGTGTGTGTGTGTATTCATGTGTGATTATATGTGTGTTCATGCATGTGTGTATGTATGTTTGTGTATGTGTAACTTAAACTGAGTTCTGGGGGTTGAATTCAGGTCATCATGTGTAGCTGGAGTTTTCTCCAGTCCCACCTGGGCCTGAAGCTGCTCAGACCCAAATAAACACACAAAGGCTTATATTAATTAAAACTGTTTGGCCTAATGGCTCAGGCTTCTTGCTAGCTAGATCTTACATCTAAATTAATCCATTTCTATAAGTCTATACCTTGCAACGGTGCTCATGCCTACGGTATCTTTACATCTTGCTTCTCATGGCGGTGGCTGGCAGCATCTCCTGACTCAGCCTTCCTGTTCCCAGACTTCTCCTCTCTGCTTGTCCCGCCTTTACTCTACTTTCTGCCTGGCTACTGGCCAATCAGTGTTTTATTTATCAACCAAATCAGAGCAACACATTTACAGCATACAGAGCAATATCCACAGCAATCATACTTCTGCAGCCAATTCCTTATCAGCTCAGCCATTTGGCTAGCCCGAATTGGACTTCTGTAATTGAGTGAATACTTTAGCTTGGCTTCATATAATCAGGTTAGTTTTAACAATAAATAACAGCTCAGTAGACTCCTAAGGACCTAAAGTCATAGATCATTTTAAGAGTTAAAACAAGAAAGCTGATGCCATCAGCAGTTGTGTGCGTATGACTGCTGCCTCCTAGTCAGTTGTCTTCGGGGCACAGACTTACACAGGAGCACTGCACTGTGCAGAGTCTAGCATCTATCATACTGCAGAAAACAGCTACCCAGAAATGCTTAGGAACTTTTGAAAATCAGAATGTCTCAGAAATACAATAGATCCTTTAATAGTTTGACCTTTTGCCTCCTATTACATAACACGCTAAGTTCAATGAGAATATATAAAGCATAAAAAGCACACCGGATAGTTGCCAATGGTAGATAAAAGCAAAACAAATATCTAGGAAAGAAAAAAAATAAATAAAAAGCTTCCCCTAGGAAGGCTAGAATTGAAGCTTTGAGGAAGTCCTATGCTGTGGACTTGGTGGCACATTATTAAGGTGGGGGTGAGGGGAACAAAGCTTTAATCTCAAATTTAAGATTCATTTTTTCAGCTTTATTTTATTCTTTTTTTTCTTCCCATTTCCAGTCATCACCAGCTACCTGCCTTCTATCATCTCCTTCCCTCCTTGTTATTTACATTCTTCCATGTTTTTCATCTTTTTTTAGAGGTGGCATCTTTTGAAGTGTGCCTTTTATCTCTATGGCTAACAAGAGCACTATTAATACTAGAGATGCTGAGGTAATGGGGAACATGTCACTTAATAGAACAAGAATAAAGATTCTTTAATGTAGCTCCAGTTAGATTGCTTCTTTCTGACAATGTTTCTGATATCATTTCAGTAATTATTAAATATTAGATGTAGAAGACAACCCAATGATATTTAGACTTCTTTAACATTTAAAAACTTTTCAGACACAAACTTTTGTGTGATCACCTTACTAGTAGTCTACTCCCATTCTTAATGTTTTTCATAATTATTCTGAATTATTAATTTTCAAAAATATTCCTGAAGATAGAGTTTGCAGAACTTTCTGAGAAGTGAAAAGAATACAAGCATACTACAAGCTAATGTGTGGTGACTTGATTCTATTCCTGTGTTTGTTTTCATGTGTCATCCTTAGACTTGTCCACAAAGGAAGCCTGGCATCATTGCCTGGAGAAAGGAGTACGTGAATATATAAATAATACTTTAATATGATGAGGTTTTTCTATTTTAATACAAATTTGATAGGCGATATCACAAATATCATCACAGCTCAGTACTAGATGAATCACATTTTGTTAAATATTTCTAAATTCCATTTGTGACTGAGTGATTTGCTGATAAAATATGTAAAGACTGAGACATGGAAACTAAGTGATTTTTTTTTTCACTTAAAGAAAACTAATCTTTTTCCTCATGAATTAGTTGCTTTTCTCATTTCTGTGACCAAATACATGCCAATAAGTAGCTGAAAGGAAGAGAAATTTCTTTGGCTCATAGTGTGAGGAAAAATCTATCATGGTGGGCAGTTCTGGTCATGAGAGTGGCTTGAAGCTACCAGGAAGTGGACTGGAGTATTAAACCTTAATGGATGAACCCCTCTAGCGTTCCACATTCTCTAGCTAGGTCCCACCTCCTGTACAACCTCCCAAAGCCTTGCTGCCAGCTGCACAAAAAGTCTTCTAACATTAAAACTAAGTTATCACAATTCTCTTGAAGGCAAAATAAAATTTAAGGATAGTCAGACAGCTTTAGATAGGTGATCAGTTCTACAAGGTTTCTTAGATTTTATATTTTTGTTTCACAGAACAATTAATCTATTGAGAATATACTTAGGATTTACCCATATTTAACAGTGAATAAATCCCCCTCAGTCTTGTTTGTTTATGATAAAATAACAAATACTGGTTTTGAAAAACATTATACTCCCAAGAAAACACCTTGGGTTATGTGAATTGGGTTAGCACTGTTAATCTTATCAAGACAGAGTTAATAGGTAAGATCACTGAGAATATTGCCTTGGTAAGAAAATCACAACTAGCATTCAAACATAACTAATAAAAAAGGAAGTTGAGGACTTCAGTGTTGAAAATAAGATTAAGAAATGTGAAAATGAGTAGTAAGGTGACAGTTTTTAATTATACTGGTAATTTAAGAGTGGGAAAAAACATGGTACGTACATCTTTAAACATGAGTGCGCACTAAAGATGGCAACAAAACCTGTCAGTCTACATCTTCAAATTCATATTAGAAGAAAGTTGATGACTATGGCAACCATGGTGGGTTAATATCATTAGATCATTTCCTGTCTATTCTCATTAGAATAAGCACCACATAGTCTAAGCCAGTTTCTGTTCCCTTTGGTACTTTATTCGGAATGCATAAAGACTACTCAATAAATATTTTGAGTCAACACATACAGCTCAGTAATTAACACTATGCAGGCACTTGGTTATGCATCAGTAAAGCATCCAATCAGCCAGCTTCTAAACTTGAAAGTTTCACATAAACTGTGTCTCCCCTCCCCTATACAATCAACTGTAATAAGCAGTTGCAGAGCATAAATGTTGTACACATTCATAAAACATTATTTGTACTTAAGAGAAATAAGCACTCGAGATATTCTAGACATTATGATATCCATCTTTGATATAATTTTGGAAGCAATAACAATTTATCAAATGGCCCACTGAGGAGGTGTTTTTGTCTAGTATTATACATTTAAATATTATATTTTACTGTGACAAACATTAATCTCAAGTACTCATCTACTGGGGGAAATCTGGATTTGTACATCCAGCAACATATTTAGTATCACCATTTGTATTTTTCCTACTAGTTTTAACTTAACATACCAAAAATTAAAAGTTGGAAAGGTTTCAGTCTCTCTGTCACACACAAAAATATACATGCACATGCACACAAGTGTTCAATACCTATAGTCTTACTATTTTAGTTAATGACAAGTCATAGTAGATCATTTGGGTATAACATCTCATAGTCACTCTTTCCATGAGAAAGTGTGTGGCTTAAGTTTTCCTGCCTGGCCCATGGTCAGGATAAATCTCTTTCACCTGCCAGTCCCACAGCCGCTCAGACCCAACCAAGTAAACACAGAGACTTATACTGCTTACAAACTGTATGGCCGTGGCAGGCTTCTTGCTAATTGTCCTTATATCTTAAATTAATCCATTTCTATAAATCTATACCTTGCCACATGGCTCGTGGCTTACCGGCATCTTTACAAGCTGCTTGTCCTGGTGGTGGCTGGCTGGCAGTGACTCCCTCCGCCATCCTGTTCTTTTTATTCTCTCTGTTAGTCCTGCCTATACTTCCTGCCTAGCCACTGGCCAATCAGTGTTTTATTAGCAACACATTTGCCATACAGAACATCCCACAGCAAAAGTGTTTCTGTTGCAATCTTTTGATCATCAGAATGCTACCATTTCACAGTCTCTCCACTACTAGTTGGTTCAAAAATCACAATAGTTTTTTTTTTTTTTTTTAAACTGGTGATAACCCTAATTTTATCTTCAAGGTTGTTGTCACAAAATCTGATGATCCTTTAAAAACATAACTCAGATCTTATTTCTCTGTTCCAGCTTTCTAGAGAGTTTCCTTTGTATTGTCAGAGACTCGTTAAATGCCCCATCTAACTGGCAGACCCTGATCTTTCTTTCCCTTTTTCTTTGTTTTCCTCAATATTCAACACTACTTGGCAACATCTACATTTGTTTTTATTAGTTATTTCCTGTCTATTCTTAATAGAATCTAAGCACCACAAAGTCTAAGCCAGTTCCTGCTTCCTTTGGTACTTTATTTAGAATACATAGAGACTACTCAATACGTATTTTGAGCCAATACATACAGTAAGCCATTGACAATAAATAAATAAATAAATAAATGTTATTGTGATAAAGGCCTATTGTGGGGTGAATTTCAGTGGAATGATGCATGTTCCCTAGAGGGATATATTAGTGGTACTTGTGACTGTAGCCCTGTTTAAAATAAGGTCTTGATCGTGTATGTTTAGGAGAGAAAGGTTTTACTCAGTACCTAAGAATAAGGCTTTACATATTCCAGATGAAAGGACATGAGGTCACCCAGGGATTAGGGTTGAACCTGATCTAAACACATACTAAGAAGAGAACGTCATTTTGAGGAGATCGAGGTTAGAGTGATACTGCAACCAACCAAGGTATGCCGAAGATTGTGTACACCATAAGAAGGTAGAAAAAAATCAAATAAAGAATTTCAGACCTGTAACATGTATAACATATATATGAAAATTTTCTATTCTTCCAAACCACTCTGTTTTTGAAAACTAGTTAAGGCAACTCTGGGGAATGAACATCTAAATGTTTATCCTTTTTCCTAACTTATGAAATGTCGGCTATTCAATAGAATTTTTAATTGGGAGATTTTAAATGAATACAGTGAAGTTTTTGGGTTTTTGGGGTGTGGGTATGGAGTTACAGTCACTATATTTAACCAACAATAGTGATCTTGGGCTTAGATTACCAGTCAAGTTCATGAGATAGAAAGGCTTCCCATAGTGCCTAAGAAAAAAATCATTACATATGTTCCAAGAGAGGACAGAAGCTAAGTATCTCCAGTCCAGAATGCTCAGGACATGAAGAGTGGACATGTATGCTTCTGACAATTCCTCTACCAGATCTTGAATCTCTCCACATCAGTGTCTGTATGTCCACAGGAAATTAGTTTTAGTAGGTATGGACCCCTTCAGTACAGGAAAATGATCACCTGTAAAGTTCTATCAGCTTTCCCCCTATATAGACTGATAATCTTTCCAGAGGAAGGGACCTAAATTCAATCTCTGGTACAGCTCACTGCTTGTGAGTTCCTGGATTCTTATAGACAGGTTACTCAATAAATAGGACATTTTTGTCTCAATTCTTGTATGCATCAGTATATTCCTATAGTTATGTTTCAAGAAAGAAGATTTAGCCTAAGGGCAAATCTTGGATATGTATGAGACTAGAAAAAAATGACCTGTAACTGGGCAATGACCCATTCCTTCCACAGAGTATATAAATTGCTTAAAAATACATTTCCAGGAATTGCCTGTATTTGGTAATAAAAATGTTTCTCTGCTTCTGTATGTAGGGCATTGTATATTTCATAACACTTACTTATTTTCTCACAACTCACTGAGGCAATTTATGACCTTAAGTCATTATAATCACACAAAGGAAAACATCAGTAACTAATTCATGAATGGTCTTTCTACTAAATCTTCCAACACCATTGCTTAAGAATCTGCTGCTGTTTTTATTAATTAAAGTAAAATCAGGGATAGTCTGGTACATTCTAAAGCAGTTAAGGACAGACCTCAGACCCAAAGTAAACTCTGATTGTTGGGAATTCTAGGTTCCAGTTTCTACATTCATCTGGGGGATGGTACAGACACTTGGCTACTTCTGGCGAATGTTTCTAACTATGTGTGGATAGCTTTGAACTTAGAGAACTGTCACATTTCTCAAGTTTTGCCAGCCAACAAATAGAGTTACTCTGCCAGAGTAATGTCCATGGAACTAAGCAAAAACTAGTAAACCAAATCTAATGACTCATTCCATAGAAAAACACAAATGATATAGAAATATGGCAAGTCATTAATGAAAGCTACATAAAATCCTATTAATGCATTTTGTTTATATATATATATATATATAAATTCACAGAAAGCACATGCCATGGGTGGTATCATTATAATTAGATACTGATCCCTATTTTGGGGAGTTCAGATTTGTAATTTTAAAACACTCTAATATTTTCAACAAAGGAGTATTAAGAAAGTTATCATGAAATGAAGTTCCTTTATCACATAGGTTTAGGAACCTAGCACGATATATCATTATTCTTTGCTTTGATTTCTTATGGGAAACTCTCCAGTAAACATAGCTACATTTCTCCTTTTTTTGAAACTTTAGTTTTGAACAGATGGTTTTGTAGATAAGCACTAGCAACACAAGTGTGAGGACCTAAGTTTGTATATCCAGAACTCACAAAAAGCCAAATATTTTAGCTGGCTGTAATGCCAGTGCTTTTACAGGGAGATATTAGGAGAAGACAGGAGACGCTTATGGTCCATGTAGACAGGCCTATGCAGCAATGAACAAAAGGAAAACATTTTATCAAAGTGAGAGATGACAAACCAAGCTGAAGGTTATCCTCTGACACCCACATACATACTATGGCATGTGTGAGCTCAAACTCACACACTCGTACATATATACATACATGCACATGCACAAATAACTTTCACTTTTCAGTTTAGATGAAATTTACCATTAATTTACAGGATAAAGTTTGAGATATTCTCTTAAATAATGATGGGTCCTCTTGATTTAGAAGTAAGCTACAGACACATTATTTCCTAAAACATAAGCTTAGTAAGTCTGAGACTTAATTGCTATTTAGTTTTAGGCAGATACCTTTCTTGAGGAATTCCCATCTTGAGTAGAGTCGAATTTTTCCCTTAAATAGAAAATGTATAAACTACTTCGTAATGTGGGGGAAGACAGGAGTCATTTAGAGCATGTTGATTAATTTGTTAATTCAACAACTGTTTGTTATCCCCTTTTTGTATCAAATACTCAACCAGGAAGTGGAAACACATAAGGAAATAAAAACATTTCCCACACTTGTGAGTTGTAGACATCTGTCCAATAGCCTCACAGATGCATGCACAAATCACAAACAAATAGCTTTGTGCCAAGGAAATTTGCTCCAATGATCTCCTTTAGTGGGGTCAACATAAAAAGCAAACTAACTTTTTGTCTTCTTTCTTGGTTTTGGAAGGATAACTTGAGTAGTATTCCAGAGTCGATTAAATACCTGGTTAGCAATCAAATTAAATTAGAAGGTCCTATTGTTCCAAGAGAAGAATGAGTTAAGATTTGTTTTTCTTTGAGTCTCTCTGAGACAACTTTCTTTTACAATTGGCTACCCCACACTGTAGGAAACTCTTGACCCTGAATTGAGCGGCTTGGTAACCATGAGAAGAAGCTTAGAGGCTGAGGCTTCTAGGACATGAAGCATCTCAACTGTTCTGAACACTGGCTGTTGGCAAATAAGCTGTGGAAGGTTAGCACTACCTGGTACATGCTAGAGTGAAGGATTGCCATACTCTGTTGACTAACAGAAGGAACTGTCAAAAATAATTTCTTCAGAGAGTGCCCCTACAACTCACCAGTCTGGCAGACACAATCAGGCAACCCTGTTCTCTGAACATGCTGTTTCTGATGCTAGATTCTGGTATCAACAATGACACAGACTTAATTCTTAGTTACAAACACACTGCTCTCAAATCTTTATCACCACGGGCTAGAAGGCTATAGAAATCACAGCTTGACAATTTTCACCATATTTAGGAATAAATATCTAAAAACAACAACAGTTTATACACATTGATTATATTAAGCTAGATACTGATACTTCCTAGGATTGACAAAGTGATGACACAGAGCAGAACAGAAGTGTTTAGTCTCGAGAGACTTACATAATAAAGGAGACCTATAAATAAAACTGCCTGTGGTGGTTTGATTGAGAAATAAGCCTCATAGGCTTAGGCTTTTGAAAACCTGGTCTCCAGTCGGTGTTTAGGGAGGTTTGGAAAGTTCAGGATTGCTGGAGGAAGCGCATCAGTGGAGACAGTCTTTGGAAGTACATAGTAGCCTTGCCCTACTTGCAGTTCACTCCTTCTGCTTTGTGCTGCAGATGGGGACATGGTTTCTCCGTTTGTCGCTCCTATCAGCACCCCTGCTGCTGGGCTGCTATCTCCTTGCTGTAATGGACTCCTATCCATCCAAGATTATAAGGTCTAATAAGCTCTCTCTTCCTTAAGTTGCCTTTGTTCTGATGTTTTATCACAGCAATAGAAAAGTAACTAAAATACTGCCTAAGGATTCTCCTTCCCTATTCTCACCTCTCTGTGAAGAAGACCAGCGAGGACTTTGATTGAGGACATTAGATTGATTGAGACATGAAATGGCAGTGAAGAACTTGTCCCCTAATTCTGTGTGGTAATCTATGTCATTTCAGTCTAGGACGGTTCTACACCTATCAGAGAAGACACAACAAAAAATCAAATGTCCATCTTGGTGATGAAGAAGAGCCCGGGGTTAGCGCACATGTGCTTCACTTACCCTGTGTAGGACATCAAAGGGAGCGTATATCTCTGAATATCCTGCAGAGGAGGTGTTTGATGGATCAGTGAGATGTTAGGGAGTCAATGGTTTTGACATATGTATCACTACTGTGGCCTTGTTGGGAAATGACAATACAGCAAATGTTGTAGAAGAAGCAGTCAGGACCACAGGCCAAGGAGAAGGTGAGGCCAAACCCAGGAGTTCTCTCATTGTTATGAGAGGATTGCTGCTCCTTAGCCAGTCAGAGAAAATGCCTACATCCTAATTCTGCAATTGAAATGCTTAGCGAGGACTCTATTTTTCCCTTATCTGATACAAACTGAAAACAATAATATTGTTTGGTTTACGGTTTTAATTCAATATTAGGGCAACTTTTGGTTTAGGGCAGAGATAATAAGAACTAAAATCACCTAGGGATAGTGAAGTCATGGATTTTAAAGTAGAAGTTATTACTACAACTTTACTAGACCAACATAGATCCTAACTATATTGGAAAACTTTTCCTTATACCCACCGATAAGTATAGTTTTTCACTCCTCATCAAAAATATTTATTTTCTTTGCAGCAGATGTTACAGAAAACTATAATTGGCAAAAATACAGAGATCAACAGACTATGGGATGCTTAGCTCCCAAGAGGTACATTTACAACACAACTCATGTACCTAAGACTCAGTAAACATCATGTACCTAAGACTCAGGAAACATCAGAAAAAGAGAAGAAGAAAAAAATAGAATGAGGAGCAATTCTAAGAACCAGAGGACCAGGAAGTCATTTGTGAGAGTCTCCTAGAAATAAAAAGGAAACTACACATATGATGCCTCAACATATAGCTGGCTAAGCAAGACCTGAAGAGTGACAATGTCAGGAGACATAGTAGCCATGTTAGTGGAAGGGGGTCCCACTGCTAGACAAGGAACTACGAAGAACTAAGGCCTGCTGGGAGACCAAAAATTAGCTCCCCCAGGGATGAGCCCCCTAATTGGCTATCCAATACTAAGTGGTCACCCCTGAAATCATACTCATACAAACAACACTGAACAGATCCAGCAGGATGTATTTGTATATTTATCCATATAGATCTAGCAATACAAATCAAAGATTAGGGCTCATGAATTTGAGAAAGAGCAGGGGAGGAGCTCCAGAGGGCTTGGAAGGAGGGAAGGGAAGAAGAGATGCAATCACATTTAATTGAAAAAAATTTACAATAAAAAAAATCTCTAACATACACAGTACAAGAAGGTGAGTTATGGGCTATGCTCTTGCCTTCTTGCCTCTATACTAGCAGATTAGCATGTTCTCTCTCTTTTACATGGTGATGGAATTCTGCATTTATGCTAAAATGCAGCTATTCATGGATGTTTATCTCATTGGTTAATATGTTCCAACATTTGTAAAGAATAAATGGCTCCTTCTCAGCAGGTTTTACTTTATATAGAAGGACAGCACGACCTGAAAATGTAAGCAACACTTGCAATATAACCTGAATGGAAGGCAAAGTCATTTAAAAACATTCTCCAATTCTAAACAAAACTAAAGCGTATAAATGTCTGAAAAAAATATAAGTACATTTTTGTGTAAATGAACACCCTATAAGTGTCCATATTGTATCCTGGTGCACACTTTAAAAATATTCTTCTGCACAATTAGAAACTTAAATATTTAAAATAACTAAAGTAAGTATATGTTTTTGTATCTAGTATTTTTTAATATTCATTAGATTGACCAGAATAATAGTTTAGGAGGGAGGGATGACAAGATGTGATTTAGAGAGAGAAGGACAGCAAAATTGACCAAGACATCAAACACTTGTACATGAATAAGAGCAAAAGGACACCTTAGGTGAATGTCATGCTGATGCCCTAAGGGATTCAGAGGCTGTAACCCAGCTAAATCCAACATCTTGTGAGAGGTGAGAGTAGGAAAGCATGCTATTATATCTCAGAGAAACCATTCTGATTCTGGCGTCTCATTCTCATGACAAAGATGGCAACCAGCATAGAGAATAGCACAGCATGGATCCATTCTCCTGACAAAGACAGGGGGAAGAATGGAAAATAATGCAAAGTTAGTGCCTTCTTGTTCAAATGTATTGTAATCTTCGGGTCTTCCTCTCTTCCAGCAAGGATGTAAGGCATTTAGTCCTGACAGTGTGACTGTGATCTAATAATTGCTACAGCTCCAGGCTGGGGAGCATTTCAGGGTTTGTTTTATAAATAGGAGGGTGTATTATCATTCACAAGTGTTTTAACTTGTCCTGAAAAAAACATTTTGAAAAGAAAACATAATTGTTATGCCATGTAAAACTTAACATAACATCATAGCCTATGCAGAACCAGGGTCTGTAAAATTTGTAATGTGGTAACTTTTGAATGCTTGCAAAATAAAATAATATATGTTGAACAAAGGTGTGCAAAATATGCTACAGATGCCACAGTTAAGTTGGTGGAGCTGGTGATAGTATGTGAAAAAATTACTCTTTTCATATACATATGTATACATGTTATATATGCTAATAAACAGTAAACCAGAGATTGTAATAATTCAATTAATTAACAAAAGGCAGAAGAAAATCCATTATTGTGTGCCATTAAAATATTTTCCAAGGGGCATAGCCCTAAAGATAAAGCAAACTGGGAGTGTTTTCTTTTAAAAGTTAAATCTGTGTGCAAATATTATTTGTGCATTAATTTCATTTTTTGTATTAATCTGACCATGCCAAACTGTAATTAGAGAAATCACAAATATAACTGACTAGAACTCCTTAAAGTCTTGTGAACATGAATTGTCAAAGTTTACTTACTTCCAAAACAGGATTTCACTGACTACATTTTGAATTCTTAAACATGGTGGGGAATTTTCATGCATTAAAACATTTTACTTGTACACTGCACAGTAATGAGGA
>CABHPQ010172031.1:12292-39592 GCA_902168405.1 Peromyscus aztecus | reverse complement strand
CAGGCTGGCCTCAGACTCACAGAGATCCGCCTGCCTCAGCCTCCTGAGCGTGTGCTGGGGTAGAGGTGTGCGCCACCACACCTAGCTCAGAGAGAGCTGCAGAGGGCCAAAGACGAGGGACTGAAGGCCTTGGTCACAAGGTTTCAAGAGCCACCGAGTCCTAGATTCACCCTAGGTTTCCGAGTTATGACACTAGCTGCTGGTAGGAGCCACAGGTCCCAACACCCAAGGCAGGGAACTATAGCACTAGCTTGCAGTGACTGCTGCTGCCGTCCACTGCTAAGAGCCAAAGGTTACTCTATCTGCCCAGCGCCAGCCACTGCCAGCTCAAGCCCAGAGTGATAAGCTTCCAACCTGAGCATCCACAACCATACACCTCTGGCCTCTAGCGTCAGGAGCAAACTATCTCTAGCTCCCAGGACTCAGGGATACTCACCGGAGTCTGCCCATACATACGCCTTCACACTGGAGGGCTGGGGCTGTCAATCCAACTGCTACTCAGAATTTCTGAGCTGAGCACAAAGCCCCCAGATGGTTGGCTGGTAACCACCCTCTATTACTCCCTGTGCCTTGCTCTGCACCTGTCTCTCCGCATATATTCCCTCCACTCCTCCACAGTATAGCTAGCTGCACAACTATCTCTAAAATCCAGCTCTGACTAATGTTTATTTTAAAAAGAAGAAAGAAAAAAGAAAGAAAGAAAAACCACCTTCAGGGACTCGGGAGGTGGCTCAGTGCTTGCTACACAAGCAAGAAGACCCAAGTTGGGGTCCCAAGGTCCCACGTAAAAGAGTCAAGCAGATGGCAATGCATACAGCCCCAGCAGTTGGGAGATGGAGATAGGTGGGTCTCAGGAATTCACTGGCCAGCCAGTTTAGCCAAAATCAGCCTCTAGCCTCCACATGAACAAGTACATAGACACACACACACACACACACACACACACACACACACACACACACGCACGCACGCACCCATGCACATATACCATACACAAATGTAATAAAAAGAATAAACAAAACATCGATAGCTCTCTGCTTCTTTCAGATTAAAATCTCAGCTCTGAACCTCAAAATAGTACAGTTGGCTGTCTGATCCATTTCTCATCAACACCCTATCTACTGGCTGTTTCTTTCCAAGTCAGCTCTCTTAGTCTGCTTGTAAAGCAGCCAGGCCTTCTGGAGAAATGTCCCCTGATCTGAAAAGGAGGAGTCTTCCTCCCTAGTACCACATGTACTACCTACTCACACCCACCTACACATATTCCCTAGTACCTGCTGATGTCAGACACTATACCAAATGTCAGCAGGGGACCAGAGCTACCCTCATGGAATCAAGCAGGGGGCGCAACATGGGAACATGCCTGGGGTGCATGTAAGATGTGTACCTGGGTATGACACATGGTAGTCAGTCCTACTTGGGTGCTGAAGATGAGCTGGCTTGGCCAGAGGACTGGAATTGATCCTAAGTGGAGATCGGGGCCAGCAGGGGTCAACCCAGCCCACAATGACCCTATGATTTCTCTACTCTAGTAGTGTTTCCCCAAAATGACAAAGTAATGTGGAGATTTGCCAGGTGCAAGTTCCCAAAGTTGTTTCTCCTGATCAGCAGCCTGCTTTCCTAGCCACTCACAACAGCAAGGTCTTCTAAGAACACAGCCACCTCCCATGGCAAACTGCTTCCTCAGCACCAGTCAGCGCCAGTCAAGCCTCAACCTGTTGTGGGAAATTTTGATCGCACTCTGACACTCCTGAGACTGTCAATAAAGTTTACCTTGAATCAGAGGGCAGAGCTAGCTACTAGCTGACCAGAATTAGCTATAGGGGCTTTGGAGGACCCAGGACATATAGAGAAACAGGAAGTAGTAGGGAGGGACTTAGAAAGATTCTTGGCCCTTGAGGAAGGAGGAGAGAGGAGGTCACTGGTCACTTCTCCGTCACTTGAGGTTGACTGTAAAAGCCAGGTCTCAGCTGAGGCACAAGGCAGGTCATGTCCAGATGACATGTCAGGATGTTCCCAAGAACAGGAAAGAGAAAACGGGCAGAGGGCCACTCCCCCTGCCTTAGGGCTCCAGGGGCTCCAAGCAGAACTGGATAACACTGCCTTCTTCTAGGATCAGGGCTGCCTAGTGCCCAGCTCCTCAGCTCCTCTCCTCTTCCGTCTCCTCCCAACATCTCAATCACTTTACTTCTGATCTATTACATGTCAGCCTTGGATGAAAGCGAGAGGGAGCAGTCTCTGCGGATGAGGGGCTAGTAACTGGAGAAAGAGGAGAGGAGTGTGTCCACCCTCCTCTAGAGTGACCATGAGGCGAGTCACAGCATAGGCCCAAGAACGTCTGTAACAAAACTGATAGTCCCTCTCAGCCCCGCACCCAGCCTCCCTCTCAGCCACCCCCAGCCTCCCTCAGATGCCATTATGTATTTACCACACCAGTATCCCACACAGAGCATGGTATGGGAACAACACCCAGCAAGTCTATGAAGGAGGCTGTTTCTCCCTCCCAGCCATGATACCCAATGACCTGTGGCCGGGCTCCTCCCTTCCCAGGGGCCAGGCCACACTCTCAGACCCAAGAAACTGTCCAGATGCCTGAGTCAAGGTCAGTGGGTACAGCAATAAGATGGTCTTGGACAATCATGAAAGCCAAGGGAGGGGCTGCAACACCCTAGCCTGCTCGCTGGCCTTCCTGTCTGGTCTCAACCCAAGCACCTCTGCCAGGACAGTGTGGAGCTGGCCCCTCAGGTCACAAGAGCACAAAAAGAAAGAGGAAACCAGGAGACGGCAAAGTGTCACCGACCTGAGATGCTCAGCAGAAAGGGCGATCAGAAAGCCAATATACAGAAATAAAACGCATGTCCAGCTGGGGCCAGCTTCCCTCTGCTGTTCATGGGAAGCTTTGAAAAGACAGCCTTTGCATAGAGGAAGGCTCAACCCCACAAGTACCCAAGACACAGATGCAGAAGAGCAGGCAGGCAGCCCTACATCACCTGCCCAGCCACTTCCTCTACCCTCCATTGAAGCTGCTTCTCCCCAGACCATGACTCACAGTCTAGAGGCCCACCTGCACCCCATTGGGCCCCCTGGGAAACTCCCCACCACTTCCTGGTGAGACTTGCCAGGTGACAGCTGGAGCATGACCCCACTCCTGCCCCAGGGCAGAGCCCATAAAATGAGAAGCCCTGGAAAGAGATGGGTGTCTGTGTTCCAGGCTGTGGAGGGGCTGAAAGAAAAGTAAGTGTAAGTGGGGATATGCCCTGACATCCACTAGACCCACGGGGTCTTGTTAGCACATCCAGACACTCCAGCCATCTGCCCCCTTCCCCCAAGGCCTATCCTCCACCCACCTGCCCCCAAGCCCTGCCCCTCTGTGTACCCGCTCCTTAGACCTAGCTGTCATCCACCTCTCTCACTGACCTTGAAGCAATACCACAGCTGCTGTTCCTGCAGAATGCTGGATGTCGGGAAGACAGTGCTCATCCCTACACAGCAGAGCATCACCCAGCAACATCACCGCTACCATGAAACAAGCAGCCACTGACTGAGAAGGGCCTGCCTGCCCAGGTCCAGCAAATGGTTAGACAGGCCTGGCCCGGCGACACCTTGGCCAACCTCATCCCACACCTACCCTGGAGCTGGGGGCCCAGGCTGTCAGTCCTGTGTGGGGTCAAACACCTGCAACACTCCACATCTCCACCCACAGCACGGGTGCGGCTGGGTCACACACAGGCAAATGCAGGCCTGACCTCATCATGCTCCCAGCAAGGGTGGGGCCTAGCCAGCTCAGCAACACAGAGTTTTCAGAAGCCATGGGGCACCAGCCACCAGAGGGGCAGGCAATGTCTAGGGACAATACTCAGAGGGAGATCCAGGCCTGGCAGTTCAAGGTCAGGCACACAAACCTGGAACATGGTGACGCACACACACCTTAGCATGTGGATACCCGCCAACTGTTGGTGCACACACTACCCCCCATATGTGCACTCACCCATCCTGGACGGGGTCAGACCACAGACACCTAAAGGAAACCCAGAAGGAGGGCAGGTCCCCATACAGATGCTGCCTTCTATTGCTGTGCCCACCACGGGCTGTTTTCCGGTTGGTGCCCATCACCTTACACTCTGACTTCACTGACCTCATATTTGGATTTTTGTTGTTCATATTTGACTTTGAAACAGGATCTCATTGAGTCCAGCCTGGCCTCAAACCAATGTGTAGCCCAAGACGACCCTGAACGACCCACCTTTCTGGGATTACAGATGAGCACCAGCATGCCTAGTTTTATGTAGTGCAGAGAGAGATCAAACCTACCCAGGGCTTCACACAGGCTAGGCAAGCATGTCTCTAACTGAGCTACATCCTCAGTTCTAGTTTCACAGGCTTCTAGAAGTTACCGGAAGCACCGAGAGAATGCTGTGAAGGTGTGTTTTCCCTTTCTCCCTGGTTCTCCCTGCTCTCCTCCACAGCCCCTTCAGCACAGCTCCTGTGCATCCTGACCATCCTCTGCAGAGGGAGCATGTGTCATCCATGCATCAGAAGAATCTTCTCTCATCACTGTGCTAAAAGAGCATGTGCAGGGCACAGAGAGGAGACTCCATCACTGCATCAGCACGCTCCACAGAACTGTCACCAAAGTGACTCGGATGTGAAAAGGCCAACAGGCCACTGGGGAGCAGCGGAATGTCCTTTTATGAAAAACATTAAGAAGCCACTGAGCAGAAGTTCAATTTATGGCCAAAAAAAAAAAAAAAAAATTCCTCCCCAAAACACCTTTTAGGGCCAGAGATGGCTTTGTGGGTAAAGACACCCACCACCAAGCCTGACAACCTGAGTTCAATCCCACACGGTAGAAGCAGCAAACTGAGTCCAGCAAGTTGTCCTTTGACTTCCACCCAAGCCACGGTATACATGTGTACTGTACACACATGCACACACACACACACACACACACACACACACACACACACACACTCCCCGAAGCCCTCCCTCGAACATCTTAATCCATGCATTACAATTCAAATTCACTGAATAAAACCCCTACATAATCCATTGTGTCTTAACACTGACACCACAAACCTTAAACACAAAGAAAAAGACCTGGGCATTACAGGTTTCGCCTGGCTGGCCAATGAGATGCTCATAAAAGCAGCCAGCAAAAGGCAGAATTGGGAATAAGATGACTGGGCTGGTAAAGGTGCGTGCCGATGAGCCTAGCAAGAATTCCATCTCCAGAATCCACATGGTAGGAGCGATCTGACTCTCTCAAGTTGTCCTCTGAGCTCCACAAATGCACCCTGTAAGTGTGTACCCCCCACTCCCCACTTCCACACACAAATAAATAAATGAGAAAAAAAATGTTTAAGAATTAGGAACTAGGGTTTCAAATTTTTTAAGAACTGAGAATCAGTGCTTCAAAGCAGAAATATCTAGAACACTCAGCCCCTGCTGATGAGCAAGAGGAGCAGCCCACCCAGCTGAAGAGTCACAGGACCCAAGGCTGGAACCACTCACCAGGGCTCAGGGACGGGCAGTGTGACCACATCACTCTCCAGCAGACACTTGCCACTGTAGAGGGAGGGAACTGGGAACAGGGTACCAAGACCAACAGTCAGAGCCTTTCACAAACTGGGCCAGCAAGTTCCACCAAAGTCAACAGCCACACACCCTGTGACCCAGCAGTGCCCCGCCCGCCCCAAGGTCAGGGCCTCTGAATGACAGGTCTGATGCAGCTGAGGGTATCTGTGGAAGCGCTGTTTATTCTGACTTCCTGTTTTCTTGTGGCTGCTCTCACCAATTACTAAAGCCCAGAGGCTTAAAACAACAGGAGTTAACTCTCCCCTATCTCTGGAGGCTGGAGTCACTGTCACTGGACCAAAGTCCCCCAAGAATTACATCGAGGCTTGCCTGTGTCTGGTGGCTGCAAAGGGTCCTTGCTCGTGGGGTTCTTGGTACCTCCAGGTTCTTTCAAGAGCAGAACTGATGGGATGTGTACAGAGAAAGACATTCAAGGTGAGGTCTGACCGCTGTGATTAAAGAGGCTGCATCTCTAAGCTGCAACTGGAGACCCCTTAGCTCACAGGCGATCTGCAGGCATTTATTTCCTCCCTACTAAGGACCACCCACACGGGGAAGGCCTTCTGATTTACTGAGTCCTTGGATTAAAACAGTAATCTCATCAAGCCCCATCTAGGGAGACGGCTGGGGAGACAGCTCAGTGCGGAAAGTGCCAGCATGAGGACCTGGGTTCGAGTCCCCAGAACCTACATAAAGCTAAATGAAGCAGCATCCATCCACAACCCCAATTCGCCTACAGCAGGGGTCCTCAGCCTTCCTAAGGCTGCAACCCATTAACACAGTTCCTCATGCTGTGGTGACCCCCACCATGACATTATTTCGTTGCTACTTCATAACTGTATAACTTTGCTACAGTTATGAATCATAATGTAAATATCTGATAGGCAGCCCCTGTGAAAGGGTCATTCAACCCCCAAAGGGATCGTGACCCACAGGTTGGGAACCACTGTCCTACAGGGAGGTGGAAGGTGGATACAGGAGAAGCCCCAGATCATGGGTCAATGAGTGGCACACACAAAGAAAATAATAATAATAATAATAATAATAGACCCTATTTCAAATAAAGTGGAAGGCAAAAAGACCAACACCTGAGGTTGTCCTCTGACCTCCACAAGCATGTATGGCACAACCATGTCCTGGCATGTATGTGCTCACATTTACACACATAAACACACACACACACACACACACACACACACACACACACACAACACACGTTAAGAAAAAAAAAACATCAGAATGTCCTCCAGACACCCAGAGCGATGTTTGATAGAGCATTAGGCACCGTGAGGCCCAGGCAGGTAGGGTAACACCCGTCCTGGCAGCCCTTTGCTCCAGGGTCCACCCATCTCCACATAGGCATCTCTTCACAGCAGCTTGACTCCCCTCTCTCTCCTGTGAGGGCACCTGTGACTGTATTCAGCTTCTCCCAGATAAGCCCAAATGAACTCTCCATGAGAAAGACCTTCAATCGGCTCATATCCACAGGAGCTATTCACACAAGACCACATTACCAGGCGAGGCACTAGGGTCAGAGCCTGACATCCCTATGGGAGTTATACAATCTGTAGCAAGCCGTAAGAGCAAAGAGCACAAGGGCTCAGTGTGGGTCTCTGAGTGGGGTGTGCTCCCATATGGAGTACTGCCTGCACCATCCCTCTTACATGATTAACACACTCAGGCCTCCAGGTCCTCAGGCGAAGAGAACAGACCAGTGTTCACAGGGGTCTGCATTTCCTGTTCAAATGAGCTGCCTTTCAGGCTAGTCAAACACACACCACCTAGGATCATGGTGGCCATGACTTCTAACCACAAAGCTGCAGGAGGGGGAAGACAGCAGACACAGGTTATCTGGGGAGGGCTCCTTATCCAATTCCAAACATGCATGTCCAGCTCAGAGGACCAGAAGGGCTCAGCTAGGGGGTATCCCTGTAGGACCAGCTCTGCACATGAAGACCCTAAGAGATGAGACCCATGGCCTATGTCCTGGCAGCCCTTCCTTTTCAACAGGTCAGATCCTCCATGTACCCATACACCACCTCTTCTCCCACTTGACCTTAGTGATCCCACTTGGGGTCTGTCTTCCCCAGAGTTTAACTTAATTTGTTTGCCGTCTACCGAGGCCTGGTTGCCTGGACATGGTAGACTACAGAGAACTCTTCCAACGTAGTGTGAATAGAAACAGCTGAGAAGGACCAGCCTCTCTGCAACAGGCCACCTGGGGGGCAACAGTTCCACCTGCCCTCTGGGAACCAGCATCCACATACTGCGGAACGGCAGGCAGAAAACTACAAGACCCAGACTTGTAGATGGGAATTCAATGGTGCATCCAGAAAGCCACTCACTGCAAGGCTCGATTCATGGGCTCTGCTCATGTGCATGACAGCATCACCACATGCAGGCTCTCCACAGGGAAAAAGGAGCCCTTTGTGGGATATTAATAGCCTGGCCAGATGTGGGAGTGCCTGGGGTATTTTCCTAGGACTGTGCCGGCTCCCCACAGCTGCACAGGCTGTGGCAGCCCCTCCACTCCGGCTGCCACACAGCAAGTCACATGGCATTGGGGGGGACAGGTATTTACAAGGTGGCTCTCCTCCCACAGAGACACTGGGCTCATCATAAACATGACATGCAGGCTGAGCAGGCCACCAATGCATTCAGGACACGGCCATGATGTGGAGAATCAGCTACAAACAAGCACACTGCATCTTTACCCTCAACAGAAGACAAGGGCAAAGGAAACCCGCACAGTGCTGGGCCTTCAGGATGAGGGCTCATCAGAGGCAAGGCAGGGCTGGTGCCTCAAGAGAAGCATGGTCAGTGTGGTGACCTTCTCAAGCACCTCAAGAGGCTGCTTGGGAACTTTCCTTAGAAACCAGGAATCGCAGCACTTCCCACTGATCCAGCCCCAGCAGGATCAGAGCAAACTCAAACCCAGGACAGCCACAGCCCTCTAAACCCACGCTGCTCAAGGCACACAGCTGATGGCACCTGCCACTGCAATGGCCATGGATGGCCATGTTAGGAGAGTAAAAACTTTCTAATAATCTGTTTCACTTAATCCAGTACATAAACCTTCTACTATGTACTTAACACACTTCAGAAAGAGGCATACATAATCCCTTCTGGGTGCTGAATCGTCAAACCAGGCTTTGGCTTTGAATAGCCACACTCCAGCACCTGGGCCAGGCACAGTTACTCACTTACGGGACTGGGTAATGTGGGTCTAAAGCATAGAAGAGCAACCTGGCCCACACGCAGCTGCTAATATAAATGACTGGTTCCAAGTGTGCTGAGGGTGTGCATGCTTCCAGTCACTGTACACGGACACTTTGCTGTGGCCAATGGCAGAGTCCCAGGTCAGGGCTGGCCCCTTTGGGTTTGAAGTGGCTGGACGGTACTAAACCTCCACATCTCCTGTCACACCAGAGCCACTGGAGGACCTGCTGTCTTGCATATTTCTCATGCAATGGTTGCTGGTAATCTACACTGTGGGCCTAATGTCTGACTGATGCCACACAGGCAGGAGTTCTGTACACTAATGGGTCTCTGAGCTTTTGGATCAGCACCTACTAGACCTTCGATACCCAAGGGGGAAGGACCTGGGCATTATTCCAGGTCATAACTTCCCAGGACTGTACCCACAGGACCAGAGAGACCCTCCCAGGCTCCATGAAACACACGGAAGTAATTATCTCCCATTTTAGTATCATTTAATTAAAGCTATGATGGCCCTGCTCAAAGCTTGTATTTTAGACACTAAAAATAAGGCCACCCTCCTATACATAAATTGTCAGTTCCAAGGCATATGAGCACACTCAAGGGTAGCACACTTGAGTACTAGGCACACTCAGGGGTGGGCACACTTAGGTACACTCAGCTGAGACTACTAGAGCTGGGTACACTGAAGCAGTGCAACAGTGTACACACAACGGACCTGGTAAGACCTCATGGCTGCGGCTGGAGAGATATGGACAGCTCAGAGGTTACAAATACTTCTTGCTCTTGCAGAGAACCAGAATCCAGTTCCCAACACCCACTGCAGGCTGATCACAATCACCTGCAAATCCAGATCCAGGGTATCCACACCCTCTTCTGGCTTCCTTGGGCACCTGCACACATGTGACATACACTCATACAAACACAAACATATAAATATAATAAATAAACACAAGAAAGATAAAGCCAGGCCCTGCACACATGTGGCATACACCCATACAAACACAAACATATAAATATAATAATTAAACACATCTTAAAAAAACAAGAAAGATGAAGCTGAGTATAGTGGCGCACACTTTTAATCCCAGCACTTGGGAGGCAGAGGCAGGCAGATCTCTACGAGTTCAAGGCCAGCCTGGTCTACATAGTGAGTTCCAGGACACTCAGAGGTACATAGTGAGACCCTGTCTCAAACAACCAAACAAAACAAACTAGGAAAACGAAACACAAGACAGACTACAGAACTGTGACAAGTCAGCCTGAGCACAGAAAGACGGGGAATTTTGAAAGCTTGGGCAGCCTCGAAAGTGCAAGAAAACTGGAAGCACTTTCCTCCCCATACCGTGCCCCTCAACACACTCAAGGCAAGTGTTGATCTAAGAACTGCCCTGCAGGTGAGACAGCCTTGTAACTTGCCATCAAGCAAGGCCTGTCCCTAATCCTGACATTTGCCCTCTCATGTGCTCAGTATTCCCAACAGATCCGAGGGGTACCCAAGCACCCCCAAACCATGCTTGTTAGCCAGACCTCACAAAACCTCCTGGCTGCTGCCTTCCCTGCCTGGACACACCAGTTTCTCCCAGAGGCCACTCTTGGATTCTTGGCTAGATTTCCACCATGGCGTCATAGAGACGGGCCCTCAGGGGCACCAGTAAGGACAATGCCTGCTTTGTCCCCACTCTCAGGACCCACCAAAGGCAAAGCTGCTTGTATGGGACACTTCACACTGGGAAAGATCCTGAAAAGTTAGTTTAGTTTCCACCTCAATGCAAACTCTACAATATACAGCTTAATATTCCTAAGTATTTCCTTTCTAGACAGCCTTTTATATGCAAACTACAGCACTCCCCTTATCCTGGGGTGGGGGCGCTACCCTCCCAGACCTTCGCTGGGTGACTGACACCGGGGAGCGGGCACCATGCTTTTTCAAGCATGCAGAAACCTACGGCAGAGTTTCTTTCTGAAAATTAGCCACACTGAGATATCAACAGCAGTTCGTAATCAGACTGAACAGCAGAAAGCTGTGCAAGTGTGAGCCGCTCTCCAAATGTTTCCCTGTACTGTTCTCTCTCCTTGTTGATTTCAGGGAACAAAACATGCACACAGCGAAACTGCACATAAGGGGACTACTGTATCCATGATGTGAAAGCTGCGGCTTGGAAAACCTCTGAGCCACCATAGGGTGCTGTGCTAACAGCTGGCCAACCAACTGGGCTTCTAGACAAGACTCAAGACACTTGAGTTAGGCTGACACAAAAGCCTGTGTGGAAAGTCCACTAGATGCAGGCGCGTTCTTACACACCTTTAGCCAGAACCCTCTGGCCTAGCCGTGGAAGGTATGGGGTCTACATGGCTGCCTCTCCCCTCAGCTCTGGAAGTGGCAGGCACCTGGGGGCCTGGGATGGGGTTGGCACAACGAGGCCAGGCAGCTCTGGGAGGTGGATGCCCTGTCACAGTGGTTGGAGGAGGTAACAGCCAAGGCTGGAGATGCCCCCGAGAAAATAGCTAGGTGCACTGCGTTCACCATACTGTGCCTCACATCATCTGTGACAAAAGAGAACCAAGACCCTCCTGGAGCTACTGGGCCAGGAGGGCACAGCTACCACACAAGCGTGTGCACAGGGTCCACGTGCACCAGGCCTTCTGAGCCCTAGGCCAACCCAGACAGCCTCTACTGCCCACCACCCTGAACACATAAGTGTAGTGACCACAAAGGGCTAGCACGTCACCCTCCCAGCCCATATCTGAGCTGCCGCCTCCACAGACATCTCTACCCCAGGGTCAAGCAGTGGCTGGGAGGACAGAAAGGAAGCAGAGACAGAAGCTCTTCACTCCCTAGGGAGGGAGACAGGTTACCTTCAAAGACCCAGTGCACACTCCTGAACACAAAATCCCCAGGGGATTTTTTAGAGGGAGGGCTAAGGGACTCCACCCAGCACCCTCCTGTCTTGCCTGGAAGTCGGAAGTTGGTGCTGAGCCAGGTGCTTTGACGGTGAATCTTCACTGCCAACTGCCTGGATTTAGAGTCACATGGAAACCCACGGGTCTGTGAGGGTGTTTCCAGAGAGCTTTAACTGAGGCTGAAGACCTGCCCCAAATGTGGGTTGTTCTATCCCAGTGGCTGGGGCTCCAGACTGAATAAACAGAAGAAAGCAGCGGAGCACCGGCATGTCTCCCTCTGCGTCCAGACTACAGATGTAACTCAACCTCAAGCAGCTGCCTCAAGCGCCCGCAGCAACACCTTCCCTGCCGCAGTAGTCTTTATCCTTAAATGGAGCCAAAACAAACCCTCCTTCCGTAAACTGCTTTTGTTGGGTTTTACGTCACAGCAGGAAGAGTGAGGAATTTACCATCCCAACAGGTTCACCCAGAGCCCCCTGGCAGCCTTCCCCACCTCCATCCACATGGGGCCTTCAATGCCACTCAAGTCACACCCCTCATCCGGACAGTGACCCCTTTGGCAAGAATGCCTCGGTTTTCATGGACAGACTTTTCTCAATCCTCTCATCACTGGTGGGCCGGGTACAGAAGACAACCTAACTGCTGACTTGCGGGTCACCTCCCAAGGGGACTCTTCCTTGGCAGGTGCATTTTGTTACTCACCTAGGGACCGGTATTGTCAGACATGTCAGCATTCAGAACCTGGCTGTGTTCCAGTGGTGTTAACAGAGTCTGAAACAAGAATTGGAAAGGAGGTATCTTAGCAGAACCAAAGTGAGTGATTCAGTCAGTCAGTCAGACAGACAGACAGACAGACAGACACACACACACACACACACACACACACACACACACACAACCACATACATACATGAGACTCTGCAAGGGCACTGCCCAAGAGAGAAGTCTGTCATGGTACGTAGCACCTCTGCCAGGTGAGCACCGCAGGGCAACCCCCACCGGGAACAGGAAGGGTGGAGGCAGCATCTGCCTCTCCCTGACTTACTCCCTCTATGCTAACCAGGAACCAGAGCAGCAGTTTCCACAGCACAAACTAAGAACTGGTGTGTGGAGGAAGGCAGGAGATCATAGGCTGTGAAAGATAATCCAGTCATCATAAGGTGTGACATTTTAGGGCAAATGAGATGGCTTGGTAGGTAAAGGTGCTTGCCCCCAAACATGACAATCTGTGTTTGGTTCCTGGTACCCACATAATGGAAAGAGAAAACTGACTCTCACAGGCTGTCTTCTGACTTCCACACCCATGCTGTGGTGCACACACACACACACACACAAACAAACAAACAAACATTTTAAAGGCTTTTTTAAAGCATGACATTTTAGCACACCACTTCCAATCCGGCCCCTAAACTAGAACAACACACTAAGAAATACTGGCGTTAGTACACAGTCAACCATTTTAAGTAGAAGATCGAGAAAGAAGAAACCAGAATACCAGAACTGTTTTATGTTTGTTTGTTTGTTTGTTTTTGTTTTTTAATAAGAAAAGCAGAAAGGGTTTTATTATGTAACACACAAAAGGAGGCTTAGAAACAGCAGGCAGAAAATGCTACGGCCACCTTCCCTAGGAGCTCCTGAGGTCCCCAGTGTCCCCAACCAGAGCATGAACCTGCAGAAGGCACATCAGAGGTGGGAGGGGTTCAGTACCATCAACTACACAAAGAGTAAAAGAGGATGTCACTGCCTCTATCAGTGACCAGCCGGTGATGGGGATGGCTCCGGGAACTCCCAACCCAGCAGGGAGAAGGAACAGCAGCCGCCTGGCCTGATGTTGGGAGTTTCCTGACACACATCCTGCTGCTGTTGGAAGAGTACCTCCTAATCCATGTGTTGAAATGTGGCTGCCATTGTGTCATTATTAAGAGGGCGAAACTCAATCTCCACACTCCTGTGTTGCTGGTATTTGGAGACGGGGCTTCTGCAAGGTAATTAGATGAGGTCATAGGGTATGGCCTCCATGATGATGCTAGAGGGTGTAAAGAAGAGGAAGAGACCCATGCTGACATGCTGGATCTGTCTCACCGTGTGATGATGCCCTTACCATGATACCCTACTCCAGAAGGGGCTAGACAGATGCTAGCACCCTGTCCCTGGACACCCTAACTCAAACTGTAAGCTGGATAAAGCTCCCTGCTTTATAAATTACCCAATTAATGCAACAGAAAATGGACCAAGGCCTGTTCCCCACTCAGACACAAAGGTGTGACGAAGGACATTCTCTGCACTGCAGCAAAACCATGGAAACAGCCTCAAGGACCACCAGCAGGTGACCAGAGAGGGAGTCACAGTCTGTCCAAATATCCGAATCCTAGGCAGCTGTGTGGAAGAAGGCAGTCACCCTGTATGGAAGTGGAACTGCCCAAGACAGAACAGAGCTGAACAGAGATGGCTCCAGCTTCAGGAATGCCTCACTCAAGTGTGTGAACAAGCGTCAGGAGATAGTCAAGTAAGCATGGACAGGTTCTCACGCTGTGGGTTAGATCTGAAGTCAGAAGACAACTTGGTCCTTCTCTGCTAGTGACATTTTTCCCTTGCATGCTCCAGGAGACACATGCCACAGTCCTCTAAAAGAGAACTTTCAACCTGCACACACGCATCCGCATACACGTATACCACGCTCACATACACACAGGCACTCATGCCTAGATATACACACATAGGCTCCAAATGCACTGTAAGAGGCCCCTCTCCTTCTCCCAGAAGCCCTACCCCCTCACCCGCCAACTCTGAGATATGCATTCATAGCCACTGCCACTTCTAGGAGCCTCAGCCAGTGGTCTTCACATAGCAAAACTGCCATGGGTGAATGAAAAGCAGGCCCTTGGGCCCCGGTGAGAACCCTGGTCCTGCAGAGCTGAGGGAACACAGGAAAGTACACTCCTAATGGATTCCAGGCCTGTGCTGCTGAAGGCCTCTGGGGCCGCACTTGGAAGGTGCTCCTCCAGGGAATAGCATGTGGAAAGTTCAGTGACTCTGCTGAAGAGCTGTGTTTCTTACAGGGGCCAGCCTGCATCCGAGCGGTCCCAACACATTATGTGAAGATGCACAGACACAAAGCAAAGAAGGAAATTCCAAGAGAGATATACTATTAGCAACTCAAGAACGTCAATGGGGAATCCCTGCTACTAACACCCCCAAGAGGCCCTGGGAACCATGGGTGCTCCATCCCAAGCCTCTTATGACTTGAAGCACCCTCCCTCTGGCAGGACTCGCTTGGTCACTGGTCAGCCCAGAGGACACCCCTAGAAGCAGGGACAGGGTGCCCTAGCAGAAAAGCCTGGCAAAGTGTGTCAGGACCATCTGGGTGAATGGACAGTCCAGGCCAACAAGCCTCCAACACTGTACAGGACCCTGAAGAATAAATAGCAAGTGACAACCATGACCACACTGGCTTCACATAAGCCCTGCGCTCCTGCAGGACAGTGACAGGTGGGACCCTATGCTGGGTCCTAGAGAGGCCACTCCAAGGAAATTCCTTCCTGACACCAAGATTCATGATGCCAGTCTTCACAGACAAGGCCAAGCACCGAGGCCTCCAGGTCTGCTCTGGTATCCCCAGCTGAACTGTCCGTCCCAACAGACCCTGGGGACCAAACCTCGGACTGGCTTCCCTCCATACTTAGATCCCACTGTCCTGAAGTCACTCCTGGTACATGTTCATCCCTATACCACACCTAGCTCTTCCCTGCAGAGTCTACACCCCTCCAGGACCTCCACCATCCCACTTCTTACTAAGCCGCGTTTCGTTTTTATTTTTGTTTACCTTCCTCGCAGGGCGAGAGATGACGCCCAGCCTCTTGAGCACGCTAAGCAAGCCATCTGCCACCAAGCCCAATACTCAGAGCTTTGTTTTTTATTTGAACTTGTACAAATCAAAAAATACTGGGGTGCCCATTCCCCCCCCCAAAAGGCATTACATAGTAGCACAATCATAGAACTAAGCAGAGGCAAGAATGATCTAGCACTCTTGAGGACAGCATGTCGCCAAACCAAGAGTGCTAGAATAAATCTCTAGTAGGTTTTATTCACCCCTGGCAGAGTAACAGGTTGGTGGAAACTGGGGTGTCCTAGACACTCTAGGTATTACAAGATGGTCCTGGGGCCAAACTATTTCCTGAATGACAAGGGAATTACTAAACAAATTCCAGAAGGCTGTGATGAAGTGTAGTAACTCTTTCTAGCAGTTCATTAAACTGGTTTGCCTAGCAGGGGAAGTGCTGGGGGCTTCGATAATTCCCAGGCTGCAGAGCACGGTGCCAGAATGTCTCTGTACATCATCCCATTATGTTGTGTGAATTTCATCTCAACAACAAAAAGCTATAGGAAGTAAAGGGGTGTTGGGATGAATTTCCAATGGACACAGATTGGCTATTCACACGGGAGGGCATCAGTTATCTCTCCTCTGTACATCCACAGAGGGCAGTCTGTAATGGTGTCAGTGGTCTGTGACTTACAGATCTGCACACAGTCGGGAGCCCCCCGATCTCACACCCTCTTAAACATTACTTATCCCAAAGCCTGAGGCTAGAAGAAAGGAGGGGACACAATACTGGGGTTCTGGAGGCACAGGGGATGGTTTGGGGGGAATCTATGAATGAGCATTTCTGGGGAGGCAGAGGAAGTGGGGGTTGTGTGCAGGAAAAACAAAGAGTAAGACACTAACCAGGCCCATGACAGCAAGAACCAAAGACCTGAGAATCGCACCATGTGGAGGCTCTTCTTGGTCATGAGCCTGACTTTTAACAGTGCCCCATATGGTTATCGGGCCCCCCAGCCTGTGTCACTGTGTCAGGGGCATGTACCAACGGGCGAACAGGAAATTCAAAACCATTTCCTGATTCACGGGCTGAGGAGGTGGCTCAGTTGGTAAAGCGCCTGCCTTGCAAGCATGAGGAGCTGAGTCCAACCCCCAGAAGCCATGTAAAAAAGCGGGGGTAGTGATGCATGCTTTTAAACCCAGCACTGGAGGGTCAGTCTGGAGAACCCTGGGGGTCTCACTGATAAACCAACAAGTTCCAGCCGAAAAAGACACCAAAAAAAAAAAAAAAAAGAGGAGGCATCTGAAAAATAAGTCAAAGTCATGGTCTGGCCTTCATATACATATGCGAACACACATGTACCTGCACACATAAGTGCACATGAACAAGCAAACACACACACACACTTTCCACTTCAAACAAAAAACTAGGAAAATCAGCTGAGTTCACCTCACTGATACGAGTTCATTTTCATTTCTGTCAATCTGGATTCTCTTCAAGGCTGACAAAACAATTCTAAAAGCCTGGGGCAGGGCAACAGGCCAGGGCCACCCAGGGCCTTCCCTTCCCTGAGCAACCACAGGAAGTCCCAGTCTGTCACCTAGTCATCACACCTACAACAGCTTCTGCTAGATGTGTGCACATGCTCAGACACACTAACATTCAAAGATCACATGAGCACATGCATAGCTGCCCTCACAGGTGTGCAAGTACCCACGAGCCCACTGGTACCTCAGTGAGGTCGCCACTGCCCAGAACGTTTGCTATGTGTTAGTGAGGTGGCAGTCAACCTGTGGCACCAGATGTGCCCGAGGGTATGTCTTGTCATCGTGGACATCCTCAAGGCCCCTCCCACTGCCCTCTTACCCTGCAGTCAGTACCCAGCATGCAAAGCCTGTAAATACGGTAAGAATGAGGGCTGGGCATCTGCACGTGCAGTCACATCCTGACCACAAATGTGAAGTAGGCACCGGTTTCCTAACCTTCTTGGAGGATGTGGCTCTCTTCCAAGCACTCCTGTTACTATATAACCAGAGGTTTTTTCAAGTCCACAGCTTCAGGGGACAGGCCCTAGAAGGGCTTTGTCACTCTCTCACAAGCCATCAGAGCAGAAACTAACATGTCACCAGACTCCTGGAAACTGAATTAATCTTCCCAGCTCGTAGCCTCCACATGAAGGTTAGCTGGGGCTTCCCTGGTTGCGGGAGCTGAAGTTTCCGTAAGTGGAACCCCAGCAGCACTCTTACGGAACAGCACCACCTCTGCCTCCTCCATAGCAACCACGTGTGAACTACAAGTCCTCAGTACCACCCCGCTCCAGCATCTTCATGCCCTAAGTGCCCAACAATGCAGAACCAAGGTGACTCAGCCATACCCCCAGAGCCCAGAAAGACAAAACACAGTGTGATATCTGCTAGATGGCTCTGCACTCTTGGAGCTCCTGGCCCTTCAGTGCCTACATTCAGACTCATGCCGACCTTTGAACACATGGGTTCCACATACATTCAGAAAAATAAGCTCTGCACAGACAGTCTTTGCCCCTTGTTCCCTATTCCACACACCCACTGGCACGGCACATCCGTCATCTCGGAATGGTGAGGCATTTAGAGGTGACTGTGGTGTGTGAGGGCCACACACGCCATCTCATGAAAAGATCTGAGCATCTCTGAGTTCTGTGGATGGTTCTAGAACCCATCCCATCCCCTCAGACACAGATGCACAACTGCACACACTGGTGCAGGTCACCTGGTGGAGAAGGTGACTTTCATGTCCTTTACTCCTTCATTTTCCATTTCCGTGCATGCATGCGTGCATGCGTGTGCCTATGCATGTGGAAGCCAAAGGTTTAGGTCGGGAATCATCCTCAATCACTCTCACTGAGGCAAGGTCTCTCAATCAAACCCGGAACTCATCAATATAGCACTCCCTAGCCAGCTTGCTTCAGGGATCCCCTGTCTCCACCTTCCACAGACAAGCCACCATCTCACTGGGCATGGTCTTGGGTCTTGGGGATCCAAACCCAGGTCCTCACACTTACACAGCAAGAGCTTTAACCACTGACTCAGCCATCTCTTCAGAAATGTCCGTATACCATGTATCTGTGTGCAGAGCTATGTTTTGCGACTAGTCTGGACTCTGTCTCCACAAACAAAAACCATGGTTACTTATGAAAGGAGGAAAGTCACGGTTCTTAGAAATCCTTATCTAGAGATGATCACAGTAGAGGTCAGCCATCTAGCTGCCATGAGCTGCCAAGCAGAAGGCTGATGCCATGTCACACACCTGCACAGCCACAACAATGCAAGATGGCAGCAGACAGCCGCAGAAGGCTGAGGGCAGCCTGAGGCCGAACAGCAAGGGGCAGCAGCACAGAGACCATTCTAGGGACAACACAGGACAAGACAGTCACTGTATTCAGCCTGCTCGTCCCATAACTCACCATTACTTCAACTTGGTACCCTATCACAGCCTGGGTCCCCACAGGCCCATGCTTCCCTTTGTATGGCAATTCCTAAACCCTCTCCATTTTCAAAAACTTCCTCTCTCTTTTAAAGATATTTATTTTATGTGTATGTATGTGCACCATGTGCATGCAAAAGCCCACAGCGATCAGAAGAGGTATCAGGTCCCTTAGATCTAGAGGTACAGGCTGTCGTGAGCTGGCATTTGGGTGCAGACCTAACTCCAGCCCTCTGCAAGGGCAGCCAGCACACTTAACCATGGAGCCATCTCTCCAGCCCCAACCTTCTTTCTTCTTATTCCTTAAAAGTCATTCTCCCGTTCGAAAGACCAGCATGACACAGATTTTTTTAATTAAATGAAGCAAAATTACTTGCCTGAGGGATTACTAAAAAAAGGGGTGGGGAGGAAACGTTCCCCTCACCTAAGATGCTCCAATGTGTCTGGACAGGGTAGGAACCCAAATCTACAGCTTCCATCATCGAAACAAGGCAAAGGAGGACAATGTGCCCTTCAGAAGGACACAGCCAATCATCTTCACTTAGCAAAAACAAAGGACAGAGGTGCTGTGGAGACACACCAGAGCTGTCAAGAGCAGCCCGAGGAGGTTCACCCTCAGGACCTCCTGGACTGGCACTGCAGAAAAGAAGTTCAGGGTAAGTCCCGTGTTTAAAGCGTCAACAAATTTATGAAGTAGAAATAAGGCATAAAACATGAGCCAGAGTTGAGCACTGGTACTTGGGAGTCACACAGGCATCTTTGCAATGGTCATACATATAGTATATATACATATAGTACATATACATACATGTATATATCATATAATGTTCGTGTTTTATATGGTGTACATATGCATATGCACATATATACAAATTTTGTAGCTAAATTGCACTGCTCAAAGAATATAATTTACAACAAGATTTAAAGTTTAAGCTAAGTTTTTAAAATTATTTTATTATTTTATGTCTGTGTGTGCGTGTGTGTGTGTGTGTGTGTGTGTGTGTGTGTGTGTGTGTGTGTGGTGCACCATGTGCATGCCTGGAACCTGACAAGGCCAGAAGAGGGCATTAGATTCCCTGGAACTAGAGTTACAGAAGGTTGTGAGCCACCATGTGGGTGTTGGGAATAGAATCTGGGTCCTCTCAAAGAACAGCCAGTGCTCTTAACTGCTGAGCCATCTCTCCAGTCCCTAAACTACGTTTCCAACTTAAAGTGTACGAGCTAGTTTACTTACTTCAAAACCCTTAAGGACTTGCTTTTGTAATTGGAACTGTCAGGTGTAGTACGTATGTGTAGGGCGACAGGCGAGCTCACACAGGCAAATGCAAGGCTACACGCTTGCTGCTCTGAGGAAGCACAGCTGGTTATTTTGTTGTTGTTGTTGTTGTTGTTGTTGAAGACACAATGGCCTCACACTCACTACACAGTTGAAGGTGACTGTGAACCTCATGGTCTTCATGCCTTCACCTCCAGAGAGCTAGGATTACAGGTGTGCACCATGACATACTCGTTTTACACAGTGCTGGGGATTAAACTCGACACCTTGTGTTTGTGAGGAAAGTACTCGACCACCTGAGCCACACGCCCAGCCCCCTATGCCGGATGTTTTTAACATCCTTGTTTGAGATGTCCATAGGAAGACAAGCACTATTTCTGTAGGCAATTTTGATTTTTTTTTTTTTCCAATCTTGATCCAGCTTCTAACTCCCAGCCCTATGATTCCCTGACTTCCTCTCCTGCCTCACTTGGCAGGCTTGTCTGGGCTTTCAAGCAGGCTAACAAGCAGCTTTTGTGGAAGAGACAAAACAGAGATGAATCTGTACCTTGGAACAATCACTTGGAGAGCGCTCATAGAGGAGTGACAATCTCGTCCACTTTCTCGCCTACAAGTTTCCTCTCACTCTATATGAAGCCAACTCAGCTATCCCCCTGGGACTGCTTCCAGGTAGCAAGCTGGCCCTTCTGGAGACAGTAAAGATGCACAGGTCACTGGGGTGCTGCGTATTAATTGGTTAGTCCTGGCACCACCTGCCACCGGGGCTGCAGAGCCTTGGCGTTCATCCTAACACACACCACTGACTAGTCCCTGGAGAGGAGACCAAGGAGATGGCCCCCTGGGCATGAGGCATGTGATAACTTCACTAGACCTAAAGTCTACAATGTGTGAACAACTGCCCAATACTCACAATCAGCAAAAAGAGAGGAGTCACCACCACAGACCCCACCGACACTAAAAGGGAAGAATGTAAACAACTATAAACATGCGATACATGCCTGGCTTGCTTGCTTGGAAGAAATGAGAAGGCTGGCATGACCTTGACAGAAAAACAATTATTTCCTGCTTCTTCAAGAAGAAAGGAAAACAACTAAAAAGAACAAAATGACTAAACTTATTTGATTGCTATGTTGTTTATTTTTGGTGCTGTGAATGTCTCTGGGACAAAACAATTTGGTACCCTTGGAAATAAATTTATATGAATAAACTGTAATAAAGTCTTATATTGCAAATGGATCTTCTCTAATGAAAAAGTTTGTGTCTATATGTACACACTGCAAATGTGTGTACTCATGCTCATATGCACATGTGTGGAGACATAGGTCAGCATCAGGTATCTCCATCTATGTCTCCACACAGTATCAGTTTATTTATTATTGAGGGGGGCACACAACGACCACATCTCCCCTTTACCTCTTGGGGCAGGGCTTCTCCAGTTGTTTCTCTCCAACTATGTGCTCCAAGCAGCCTGCCAGCAACTCCCTTGTCTCCACGGTCCATATTGCCATAGAAGTGCTGGGATTACAGATGTGCTCCAGACCAGAAGTGTTTACACACCATTCAGGGTCTATATCTGCTTCATGTATGACTGAGGTCCAAAGGCAATGCAGATTTAGAAGCCTGTAATTACTGAGGAAACAGAGACCTCAGGACAATGTATCTACTCCTTTGGAGTTTCAAGAAATCATGCCTTTTACCTCCCAGAGAGAAAGGCAACCAGAGTGTAATTCAACACGTTCTGGGCCTGGGTGCGCAGCTCACATTCTTGAACACACAATAGCCCTGTCACCCAAAGCTTAATCTTATACAGTTTCAGTTACCCACCATCAATCATGGTCCAAAAATATCCACAGGACTTGTTCTAAGTTTGTAACTGCATGCTTATCCTTCGTAGCATGAGAAAAATCTTTCGTGGCCTTGCCCCATCCTGATGGGCTATGAGCCACCCTCTTGCCTAGTGTATCCACTGTGTGTATGCTATCCACACGAGTCATTCAACAGCTGTCTCGGTCATCAGCCTCAGCATCACAGGGCTTGAGTTCCAGTAACCCCTATTTTATTTTCTAATGACTCTAGAGCACAAGAGGGGGGTGGGGTGGGAATCTGGATCTGCAAAGAGAAGCCCCAGGATTTTAAGACCCAGGAAGTGTTTCTTTTAAGAGAAAGGCTGTGTGTTTTCAATCTAAGGAAAGAAATAAGACAGGCTAAGATTGCTCAGATCTACTCTACAGTGAGATTTTTCAAAGGGCATGTGTGTGTGTGTGTGTGTGTGTGTGTGTTTGAGAAAGAGAGATTGTGAGCTAGTGTGGCACCCCTGCACTTATATTAGAGCCCTTTTAAATTCTTTGAGTCATCTGTAAGTTGCCTAGGCAGGCCCTGAAATTGCGATCCTCCCATCTCACCCTCCCTAGCTGCTGGCACTATGGATGTGCACCCCAGACAAGCTTGCTGTTAAACTTTTACTGTGCCTGATTTAGACTTCAACTCTGCTATAGGGACATACGTTTAGCAAACAGAAACAAACTGTAGGTATACAGTTCAGTACTGTCTGTGGCTTCAGCCGCCCATCAACGGACTCTTCAACCACATCCCCTGCAGTGAGTGGAGCCGATGGTGATACATCTTGAGCTGACCATGATCTTAAAGAGAAATGAAGGCAGAGTATAGGCCCATCTTTTGGTTACAAAAGACAGACCCAGGTCGACGAAGGGGACTGAAGTTTGTTGCACATGCACGAGGCCTGGAGTTTGGATCCCAGAGCCCGTGTAAATGCTGGGTGGACAGGGAAGCCCACCTGTAATTCCAGCTTCAGAAGGCAGAGATGGGATCCCCAGAAACAGAGTCTGGTTGAGAGACCTTGCCTCAACAAGGAAGGTGGAAGAGCAATCCAGAACACTTCCTGAATCAACCTCAGGCCTCCACATGCACATACACACACACACACACAAACACACACACTTCCTGAATCGACCTCAGGCCTCCATATGCACATACAAACACACACACACACACACACACACATACACACACACACAACACACATAGATACACACACGAAAGAAAGAGAGAAAGAGAGAGAGAGAGAGGGAGGGAGGGAGGAAGGGAGGGAGGGAGGGAAGAAGGAAGGAAGGAAGGAAGGAAGGAAGGAAGGAAGGAAGGAAGGAAGGAAGGAAGGAAGGAAGAAAGAAAGAAAGAAAGAGAAAAAGCTCAGGTCTCTCCAGGTACTGCCTAGAGAAGAGAGACAAAAAGATGAAGCCTCGTACCCACAGGGATGAGAAGATGGCCTCTGTCCAGTGGCTCCAGCCACACTGTTGACACATGGGCACCAGCACACAAGTTGCTGCTGCTCCCCCCCCTCCCCAGTTGCCAAGAAACCTCACTGCAGCGATGTCCAGATGCAAAGCGCAGCTTCTCGACACCTGGCACCAATAAACCTTGGGGATAAACTCAGCCTGAAGCGTCACTGCTCTACACTTACAGGCACATCAGCCCCGAGGAACCTTAGCTTCAACTGAGTGCCTGAGGTCGGGCAAGAAATCACTTGCATTTTAATCCAAATAACAGCATCTGCAAGATTACACAGGACGCATAAACATAAACAGACCTGCTCTTCCACGGCCCTGGTCGTCAGCTGTCTTCCTCTGTATACAGGAATGGAAGAATTTGGTAAATGAGTCCCGTAAACCACATTTCAAGCAGTTGTTCTTTTTCAAGATCAGACCCACTAAAGCTGTCCATGGAAGGCAAGGAGCTTCAGAAACCCTATACAGCTTTCTTAAATGGCTACACTTGGTATCTTCAAGTTGGATGATTCTCAGAGCATCCTAGTCCAAAGCAAAGGCTCAGGCACATATATGGTCAAGCCTTGGCTCTCAGGCCTCTCCTGACCCTTGAACAATGGTGAGATGGGATTGTCCCTTAACTGCCACATCCTTGTGGGTAAATCTTCCTTCAGTGAGAAGCTAAGCCTGGGTTGAAGCTGGAGATGACGGTTGTAGGTCAGAGGTGGGGTCCTCCCTTTGAAAGTACCACTCAGCAAGTCCAAAACAGTGGCCCTTGCTTCAGGACCCGAGGGTGGGGTATGGTGGACAGTGACTGGTTCTGTCTCTAGATGCACCCATGGAAACCCGTGGGTCCAGATGCAGGATGTCCCCAGTGGCCCTGCCAGCTTCTCAGAACTTCAGGCAGAAGATGGGCTAACCATAAACCTCAACCCCAGGCTACCCAGAAAGACCTGGCTTTCTGAGAAACAGCTAAATAGAGGCTTGGCAGAAGCCTCAGAGACTGGGAAACAGGCAACCCTGAGGCCTGTACCCTAGGACGCCTGTGGGGAAGGACAGGCCTTCCAGACCCCAAGGTTCTTGTGGCACACTGTCTGTGAGCCTGACTCGGGAAGGGTACAGAACGCACACCAACTCCAGTCTATGAGCAAAAGTCTGGTGTTGTGAGCCACCTGTTCACAGCCCTGGCACTGAGGCCCAGGTGCCCCCCTCCCCTCTGATAACACTGGGTCCTCCCCCACCATCCCCCAAGGCCAGCTCCACCCACTCACTGGCTCATTCATTATCATCTAACTACTCTTGCCCTAAATCAGGCCTGCTGGGAAAGGAGGCAGAAGCCCCTCCTCCATCAGCCCTGGCACTCTCCATGGCCGCTCTGCTCTCAGCCCTCTGTTCTTCTGGCAGCTCCTCTCCAAGCCTCTGCAGATGCCAGCACACCAGGCTCTCTCTGTTTCGAAGGGATTATTTATGGTTGGATGAACCATCCAGAACAAAGGTCAGATGTGAGCATGCCAGGGAGCAGGGAGGCTAACTCCAGCAGCTCCCCACAGGGAGGAAGGACCGCAACCTGCAGAAACATTTTTTCCCCAGAAAAAGGAAATAGAAGAGCCAAGCTCAGTGGCTCTCTGCTGAATGTTCCGGTGTGTTGTAGCCCTAGCATGCTGGTCAGGAAAATAAAGCCTCGTCTGGGGTAGGACAAAAGGTTCACTTCAAGTGGCACCGAAGGAGTTACTCATTACTGGAGGCAGTTACTGGCCCCTAAACATGAGGCTAAAGTGACAGGCACCAAGAAGCTATCCTAGTGAAGCAAACAGTCAGCCAAAGCATGAGGCTCAGCCTACAGGAACCCCAGAAGGTGACCCCGCCAGCAGCCAGACAGCAATCTTCATCCATGCATGCTTGGTGGTCTGGTGACTTACGGGATGAACGTACAGCTCTGCCTGCTCCAGGGACAGACTTCCTGAGCAGCCCATTTCCCTCCTCTTGTCCACCCTGAGCAAGCTCCCTACTTGACCTAGTTAGGACATCCACCTGTGCCTTAAAGCCTGCTCAGGCCCAGGGCCCAGGCCCCCAAAACTGTGGATCCTCTTTGGAGCGGAACTTGACCATGTAGGGAAGTCCCCATGAGCAGAAAGGACAGTCCCCCATGAGAGGAAATGGCTGGGAGCAATCTAGGAACATCCACAGCATCTGTCTGGGACACTCAGCCAATGTCACCAGGGACAAGAGAGCTGAATAGCTGATCCCAGAGAAACTCACACACAATCTGTGGTATCGTGCTGCTGAATGCTCCTGCATCCTCTATCACTCTAGATAGGCCAGCAGCCCCAGAGAACAGTGAGGGTGGATTTTAGCTCTGGGCCAACAACAGACTTCTAGAGAATGAGTTCAGTGAGCCTCCTAATAAGCAGTCTGTTAAATGTAGGAAAGCATCCAGAATGCAGACTTCAGCTTTCTGTGTACCCACATGCATGTACATACAAGTATGTATATATGCAAATAGGTGCTCACATGGATGCACACACACTTGCATGCACATGCACGCACTGGTCCACAAACCACACACACAGAGAGAAGCAGGAAACCACATGCATACCCATACACACATTGATACACATGCATGCATATGAATGCTCAAACAGGCAGGCAGAGGAATGCCCACCACACCACAGAAGCCACTGAAGGGGGCTCTACCACTCTCAGGAGTCACTCTACATCATGCAGGCAGCCAGCCAAGCTGAGCAATGCCTAAAGAGCAAAGTGCACCAAGAAAAAGTCAGGGAGGTAGCAGACTGGACACCCACCCACCAAGAGCCAACAGATGCGGGGTGCATGCAACATAGTGACACACGGCCCTCTAAGGACTGGATGTGGCTGCCCATCATGACACAGAACATACACATCTGCAGCATAGCAGTGAGCAAAAAGAATAGAAACCACTACAGCTTGACCAAGGGTCTGGGGATGTGTGTGTGCGTGTGCGTCGGGAGCACACACTCATGTCTGAAAATGGTAGCAAAAGGGGAAAAAAATGTCAGAAAAGCAAGCTGTTAATGGCAAGGACCCAGATCAGGGAGGAAACTTTTTGCTTTCTTTCTTCCTTTTCTAAACAATAAAAAACTCGATTAAAATAAAGGAAAAATGAGTCAGCACCTCTCACTTCCTGTTCACCCTGGCGATTCCACGAGGACTTCTGCAGAGACCCCATCCACAGCCGGAGAGCTGACCCAAAGCAGACAGAAGACTCCCTTCCTGTTTCCCCAACCTCGAGGCTCTGCCATTCCGTTTCCACAGCTTCCCACTCGTGCAAGGGGAGCTGTGCTTTCCATTTTCCTGCAGATAAAGCTCCACTGGAATGAATCCCAGGGTGGGTGACTGCCTGCCAGCGCCTGTGCCAGGCCCTGTCCCCACCTCCCAGGTCACCCGCCTGGAGTCCGGCCCCAGCGAGTGTACCCCTCGCCTCTTCTGCTGCAGGAGTCTGGAAGGCAGACGGAGCCACCATCACACGTGCACGTGACCTGACTTGCCCAAAGGGTGTTTGCAGATGTGCCTCAGTGGAAGATCTCAAAATGGTTATCTAGGTCCCTTAAGGGCAGACAGGTATCCTTATTATACACAAAAAGAGACACAGAAGAGGTGGCCATGTGACAAGGAACAGACTGCAGTGACTTACTCATCAGCCGGTGCCATCTGAGCCACATGACAGTGGTAGACAGGACAGCTGGCTGCCCTGCTCACACCTTGCCCTTGGCTGCCCTGCTCACACCTT
>CABHPQ010172031.1:0-12282 GCA_902168405.1 Peromyscus aztecus | reverse complement strand
TGCCCTTGGCTGCCCTGCTCACACCTTGCCCTTGGCTGCCCTGCTCATACCCTAACCTTGCCTGCAGAACTAGAAAAAGCAATCACCAATATTACAACCCTTCAGTTGGGATGTTCTGTCGCAGCGGTCACAAGAGACTCTTAAAGGAAAGAGCACATTGTCTTTGAGGTCAGTGTCCAGAGAGGTCCCAATACTCAGGCCAAAATAATATGCAGCATGATGCAAAATTAGTCACTTTCCCTGCAGCCTGTGGAGGGTCTTCCGAGTGTTCACACCCCACACTCCCACCCAGCCTCTATGTCGAAGCACCTTTTCCTCTCCCTGGGGAGCCACCGCCTCTACTTTGGTCTCAGTCATGAAGGCTGAGTAAGGCACATCCCTGCACCTCCATCCCACGTCACTACACTAACCACTCTGCGCCAAGAGCACAAACTGCTCCAGAATCAAGAACCCTGGTGTGAGACCGTTAGTGTTGCCAGCCTGACCAAACAGAGGAGACAGACCTCCGGGCACGATGGCAGGAGTTTTCTTGATTACACTGAGGTGGGAAGACCATCTTCATGGGGTGGGGGCTCCCTGGACTGTATAAAATGGAAGCGGGGAGTGGGGCACTGACAAGCACCCATCGCTCTGTTCTGACTGTGGATATGATGTGACCAGCTGCTTGACGCTCTCCCGCCTTGATTTTCTCACCATAATGAACTCTACTCTGAACTGTGAGCTAAAACAACCCATTCTCTTTTCAGTTGCTTTTGTTGAAGCATTTTAACACGGCAGGAAGAGACGAAGACACTGAGCAAGGCTAGGACACAGATGGATGGAAGCGGCAGCTGCTGTGCCCTGGAGTCATCCCCACCGACTGAAACAGTCCCTCCCTGGGGGAGAGAGGCATCTGAGGGAAGGAAACTTTGATTTGAGGTTGATTCGTGTTTACACACACACACACACACACACACACACACACACACACACACACACACACGCGCGCCTGTGCGTGTACTTGGGGCTTGCTTCAAATCTCAGATAGTCTTTCTACAGTGAAACACTGCGTGAGATTTCCTTAATGAGATTATCTTGCGGCTAGACCCACAGCTGAACACAAAAATGCACTTTAAACACACAGTCTGAGGGTGACCCCACAAGGCAGCTGAATCCCATGCACATATCTGGGTTTTATGCTGTGGAACTTCCCGCCTGTGCTGTCATGCCGACACCAAGTTTCAGAAGTTGGGGTCCTTCAGATTTTCGGGTTAGGCCGACACCAAGTTTCAGAAGTTGGGGTCCTTCAGATTTTCGGGTTAGGAATCCCAACTTACATGAGATAGGAAGGCGAGAGAAAGCTCTGTGTACTCAGCTAAATGACACAGATGGACAGATACCCTGTGCACACATTTGGGAGCATGCTACAGGGTCTGAAACACAGAGCAGGACACGGTGGCACACACCTGTAATCCCAGCTCTCCAGAGGCAGGGGCAGGAGGCTGTGCCTTCAAGGCTAGTTCTGGTCACACAGGGAGACCCGACCTCCAAAACTGTGAGGTCAGCCCAAATGAACTCTGCTATTGGAAGGCGCTGGCGGTACTCACCTGGGAGCTGGGTACCTCACACTAGGCTCGGTTTGTGCACAGCAACATTAGGCCGGTGACACAGGTTGCCCTGGCGGTAAATTCTACAAATATCTCCTGGGTGGAGAAAGGAGGAGATGGGAAGGTGAACACTGAGGATGAGCCAGACATCAGCAACAGTTTCCAAGACCTACTGCCATCCTGTTCCTCTTCCTCAGATTTAATTTTAGTTTTTAATTAATTATGTGTATGTGTGGGGCAATGTGGGTGCCCTCCAAGGCCAGAAGAGGGTGTCAGATACCCTGGAGCAGGACTTACAGGAGGTTGTGAGCCACCCAAAGTGGGGTGCGAGGAACTCTGGTCCTTGGCAAGAGCAGCAAGTGCTCTTACCTGCTGAGCTTTCCTTGGATTCCAAGATGGGACAGGAAGTAAGGACAGGCATCACTTTAATGCAGAGCCAGGGGACTCACTGTAAAGCTATAAGAGTCTGTGGGTCCAATGGCAGCTTCATTATGCTTAAGGATGTAGTAAGAACCACCTCCCAGGTCAGGGACCACGTCTCCCATGAGCTAGGACAGCCAGTGATCAGCAAGCATCACTATTTGAGGTGACATGTGTCTGGTGCTTGCTGTTTCCCCTGGGACAAGTATACAAAGGACAGGCTCAGGACACCCTGTCATTCTACAGGCAGAGGACAAGCACAGTGCCAAGGTCTTGACCATGAACTCTGCCCTGCCTGGCAGCTCTGAAGAAGCAGTTTCTTGTATGTGCCAAAAAATGGCTCGTTTGGTAAAGTGCTTGAGGCGCAAGCATGAGACCTAGTTCAGATGCCCCAGCACCCAGGTGAAAAGCCAGATGCAGTAGCAAATGCCAGTAACCCCTCCGCACCTGGAAGACCTGATGATCCCCAGCATCCGCAGCTCACCTCTGTGAGGAGGCATCCCTTCCACTTAGGACCCAGGGTAAAAGCCACTCCCAAATGCCTTGTGTGACAGCAGCCATGCTGTGTCCTGGGGTGACAAAGAGGTCCTCAGCCCACCGCATAGAGGAGGGTGACACCAGTGAGCACAGCCCCCAGGCTGGTGAAGGAAAAGCCTCTCTCCAACTTTAGCAGCTATAACGGAAGAGTGAGAAAATGTTTCATGAGAGTACAGACCCAAACGATCCAGGCAGAAACCCCCTGGTGATGTCAGCATTACTTTGGAGACGGGAATCGAGTCTCTGCTGGCTCCTCGCTGAAATAGGGGAGGGCAGACATCCAAGTCCTCTCTGCCCCAACATTTTCCTATGTGTGTGTGGGCGGGGGTTAAAGGTCAACCTTGGGTGTGGTAGTATTGTGTTCCCCAAAATATTGTGCACCCTAATAAACTTATCTGGGGTCAGAGACAGAACAGCCACTAGATACAAAGGCTAGAAAATGGTGGCGCTCACACCTTTAATCCTAGCACTCCAGAGGTAGAAATCCCTCTGGATCTCCGTGAGTTCAAGGCCACATTGGAAACGGCCAGGCATGGTGACACACGCCTTTAATCCCAGAAATCGAGCCTTTAATCCCAGGAAGTGGTGGTAGAAAGCAGAAAGATATATAAGGCGTGAGGACCAGAAACTAGAAGCATTTGGCTGGTTAAGCTTTCAGGCTTCTAGCAGCACAGCTCAGCTGAGAGCCATTCGGATATGAGGACACAGAGGCTTCCGGTCTGAGGAAACAAGACCAGCTGAGAAGTTGGCCAGGTAGGTTAGCTGTGGCTTGTTCTGTCTCTCTGACCTTCCAGCATTTACCCCAATACCTGGCTCAGGTTTGTTTTTATTAATAAGAACTTTTAAGATTCCTGCTACACTTGGGTATCATTCCTCAGTCTCCATCCACCTTTTAATTAAAATTTTTATACTATTATTTATTTATTTATCACTGTGTAGAAGTTAGAGGACATCTTTTAGAAGTTGGTTCTCTCCTTCCACCATGTAGGTCCTAGGGATGGACCTCAGGTCATCGGGCTTTGTAGTAAGTACCTTGTCCCCACTCAGCCATCTCAATGGCCAGATTGTTCAGATTGTTTCTTGAGACAAAGTATCTCACTGGGACCCGGGACTTATCTATTAGGCTAAGCTGGGTGGCTAGCGAGCCCCAGGGCCACCTGCATCCACCCCTCCTCCAGGGAAATCATGTGTGTGTGTGTGTGTGTGTGTGTGTGTGTGTGTGTGTGTGTGTACATATAGGTTATATGTATATAACCTATATATATATGCAGGTTCTAGGGCTCAAACTCTTCTTCCTGCTAACTGCCGTCTCCCCAGCCTGAGTCCCTATCATTTTCACAGTGAGATGTCTGTGTGGAGCCTCTCAAGCTCTCTGCAGAAATGACTCTGCTCATTTTACATGACAGTTTCTTCCGGCTGAAATAATATCCATGCCCGCCAGCTCACGGAGTCACGAGCGGTTACTTGTATATAAACGGGAATCTGTGACTCCCCACAGGCTCTTCCGAGATGGGTATCTACTTTAAAGATTGGCTCTGACCACCTCCCTGGTTGGGCCCAGCTGGGGGAAAGCAAGCCAGCCTGACAGCACCCTGGGGATGGATGATCTTTTCCTTGCCAGACAAGACAGACAAAGCTGGAGGCTCACGGGGGCAGCAGGAGGGAGCTGCTGATTTCTCCAGATTCCACACTTGAAACCCAAGCCGCTGGCTGCCCTGGGTTTTCAAACACACGCAGAGATCCAATTCCGCCTGCTCAGAGCTTCGCTGTGACCCAGTTTCTGGAGTGTGGTCCAAGCCCAAGTCTGCAGAGCTCAGACACTGCTGGGGGCTCTGAGTGTCTGAGGCACCTGAGGGCCCAGGGAGGAGCCAGACATGGAGAAAACCAGGATGAAGGCGCTTGGTCATAGTGAGTCACTGTAGAAATCAGAGCACTGTACTCAGCGTTTGCATGCCGACTCTATGCAGAACCTGTCCACAAGCCACGTGGAGGCAGTGTTTTTCAACACTGGGTGAAAACATTTTCTTAAATAAAACGCAATGGAGGGGGCTGGGGAGATGGTTGGGAAAGTGCTTACCTTGTGAACACAAGGACTGGCGTTCGGTCCCCAGAATCCACGTAAAAACCTGGGCATGGTGGCATGTGCTTGTAAACCCAGTACTGGGGAGGTGGAACCAGATGGATCCCTCAGACTTACTGGCCAGTCAGCCTGGCCTATCCAGCAAGCCCCATGGTGTTTGGCAACTGAGGGATGACACCAAACACGGGTGCTTGCACACAGGACCTCAAGTCACACGTCCCAGCCAAAATCTCAGCTTCTCTACTTCCTGGCTGGGGACTCCAAGAATAAGTTTCCTATGATGTCTGTTTTCAAGGTCTTCAAGGTAAAGGGCGGGGAAGAGCTGGGCCAAGTTTACAGGTGAGGTAGAGACTCCATAAAATGGCCAAAAAGCACTGAACATGTCACTCACAAAAGCCACCGTGAACCACAGAATCATTCTTGCCTTGATCCCACCTTTACAAGTCAATGCTCCGAAGTGCAGTCTTTAAAGAAAATTTTTATTTATTTGTGTGTGTGTGTGTGTGTGTGTGTGTGTGTGTGTGTGTGTATGTGTGTGTGCTCTCCTTCCCCCTTGGGTCCCAGGGACAAAACTCGGGTCACTGTGCTTACGTGGCAGGTGCTTTTACCCATCAAGCCGTCCCGCTGGCCCTCTTCACACACAGACCCGATCACCCTAGTTACTGCTAAGGTAAGTGCAGAGTGACAAGAGCTAGCTCCACACCACAAACTGTCAGTTACGCTCGCCTGACACCCTGGAAACCTCATAAGAACAGAAAACAAACCCTGGCTGCCAGCACTTCTTGTGAGCTGACTTCAAAGATGCCCGAGAAAGCTCATGGAATCGGGAACTCAGGCGACAGGCTGTCTTCGTTAGGGTTTCTATTGCTGTGAAGAGACACCATGACCATGCCAGCTCTTATAAAGGAAGACATTTAATTGGGGTGGCTTACAGTTTCAGAGGTTCAGTCCATTATCATCGTGGTGGGACATGGTGGTGTGCAGGCAGCTATGGTGCTGGAGGAGCTGAGTCCTACATCTTGATCCACAGGCAACAGGAAGTGAACTGTGTGCCACACTCAGTGTAGCTTGAGCAAAGGAAACCTCAAAGCCCACCTCCACAGCAACACACTTCCTCCAGCAAGACCACACCTACTCCAACAAGGCCACACCTCCTAACAGTGCCACTCCCTTTGGGGGCCATTTTCTTTCAAACCACGTCATAAGCATTTACTGAAACTCCCAAAATGGAACTTTTCACAGGGTAGACTGCACTGTACTCATGTTTTACCACAATAAATCATTCAAATTATCAGAACCCAACCTAGCAGAAGCAGATGATCTTAAGAGCCTTAGTAAGAAATCAATTTCATAATTAAAAGCCTCACCAAGAAGAAAACCTCAGACTCTGATGGCTTCACTAATAAATCCAAACTTGGAAGAAAAAAATTGATATTGACCCCACAAAAACATTTGCCCCATGAAGAGCACTACAAATCTTAAACCCAGCAATACAGAACTCTCTCTTAACTGTGGCTTCCCACAGTTTCCGTTACCCACCTTCAGCCAGAGTCTAGAAATACTAAATAGAAAATTCCAGAATCAATGACTCATCAAGGTTACACTATACACTGTTCTGGCTGATCAGAGCAGGGGCCACATTCCCTTGTCCAGTGTATTCACACTGTATACGCCACCTTCCTGTTAGTCACTTTGTAGTCGCGTCAGCTATCAGTCAACTGCTGCAGTTGCCCAGTGTCTTTACTCAGGAATGGTCCTTACCAGCAGTGATGTGCCAAAACTCACAGCAATCTCCCTGCCTCAGTTTCTTTCTTTGTTTTTGTTTTGTCTGTCTGTCTGGTTTGTTGTTGTTGTTGTTTGTTTTGGTTTGTTTTTGTTGTTGTTGTTGTTTGTTTGTTTTTTGAGACAGGGTTTCCTTGTGTAGCCCTAACTGTCCTGTCTTGGAAATTACTCTGTAGATCAGGCTGGCCTAGAACTCACCTAGATCTGCCTGACTCTGCCTCTTGGGTGCTGGGATTCAAGGCGTGCGCCATGACCTCAAGGCTTAAAAGTGTCTTGTAATACATTCACAACATTGCACAACTATCATCAGCTATTTTTTTTTTATTACCTCAAAAGGAAAGCTTGAAGACAAGGATGTAGCTTAATGGTTGGCAGAGTGTTTGCCTAGCATGAAAAAGGGGGGGTGCATGCTGGGGGGGTGGCACACGCCTTTAATCCCAGCACTAGGGAGGCAGAGGCAGGCAGATCTCTATGAGTTCAAGACCAGGCTGGTCTACAGAGCAAGATCCAGGACAGGATCCAAAGCTACATAGAAACCCTGTCTCAGAAAAAAAAAAAATGAAGAAGGGGGCTGCAGGGGTCCAATCCACAGTATTAAAAAACAGAAGAAAACCAGAAGCCCCACACTATCAGGCAGCCGCTCCCATTCCATCTCCTCAGCCTGGGCAACTGATGATATGTTTCTGATCCTATGACTTGGCCTGTGTTAACATTTTATAAACAAGAATCATGACTCACGTTAACTATGGCTACTTTCACTTAAGAGTGTTTCAAGAGTCATCTGAATTACAACACACAGAGGTGGTCCAATCCTTCCTATGGCTGACTAATATTCCATGTGTGCACATACCACATCTGGCTTACCCACTTCATCCACATATAGACAGGTGGGCTTGTGAGCATGCTATAAACTGTGTGAAGCTTTTGTTTAGTCCCTAGTTCCAACCCATTTAGGTATGGGCATATAAGTGGAATTGCTGGATCACAGGAATTTGGTTCTGTGTGTTTAACTTTCAAAAAAACCTCCACACTGCTTCCTCAAACAGCAGCTCCATCTTACCCCCCACCAACCATGCCCCAGGGGTCCACTTTTTCCAAGTCCTTACCAACAGTTGCTATTCCCCCAACCTCTTTTACCAAAGCCATTCTAGTGCAGTGTGAGGTGGGTCCCCTAGTGGCCCTGGCTTGTATCTTCCTTTGACTAATGACACAGGGTGTCTTTCCACAAGTTTCTGCCATCTGTGAATCTTCTTGGGTGCTTGTGCTTCGCTGGTTATCTGCCCTTCTGCCATGAAGTTTTAGTCCCTAATCCTTCAATAGGGAACAATCCAAACATCCTACAAGAGATGAGCTAACGAACCACGGTACAACCGGCCAATAAAGCCCTTCAGCATCAAAAAGCCCAAGTCCTGACACACAAGAACCATGCACGGCTCAGCCAAAGCAGAGGCGCACAGCGAGTACAACAGAGCAGCTCGGTGACAGTGAGCCACGGAAGCAGAAAGACACAGGAAGCTGTGCTGTAATGAAAAGTAAAGGATTAAAAAAAAAGAAAAAAAAAAGAAAGAAAAACAGAGCAGCTCACCCTGCACCGTTTCCTTTCTGAAGGTTCAGTTATCCAGTCAATCACAGTCCAAAAAATACTGAATGGAAAATTCCAGAAATAAATAATTCATAAGGCTTAAGTTACACACAATTCCAAGCATCAAGGACTCGCACTACCAATTCCACCCCACTGGTGCTGCCAGCCTTCCTTTTCTCCAGAGTATCCACACAGTGTATCCTACTCGCCTCCTGGTTACCTAACGGTCATCAGTTACAACTGACTGTTCAGCTACCCTTTATTTTAGTTAAAAATGGCCCAAGCACCAGAGTGATGATCCTGGCAAGGCAAAGGGGCCAAAGAAAAGATGGAAGATGCTTCCCCGCTACAAGTGTCCATTCACAGTTGCACTACAAGTTTGCACATAATATTCACACTTCCACTACACACACCTGCACACATACTCTGACATTCTCACGTTTCACATGGTCATTCACACAGTGAACCCACTTACCCTCCACACACCATTCACACAGGCTCTGATTTTTACCCTATTAATCTGATCTCCTCACACAAATATCACAGACTTCCACACTGACTCTGTTACTCACTCACACACATTTGTACATTCACGCCTACAGTCAGGCCCCACCCCCACACTCCCACTAACTGTAGCTTCCCGTCTGCACTTAGACCATGTCCCCTAGTTAAGAGCAGTGCCTAGCCCAGGTCCATGAGATGCCGCACCATTACCGATGCAACATATGGGGAGCATCCTCACAGACACACATGTGCTGTCTGTATACACACAGGAGACAACTTCCATTCACAAGTATCTACTTGTGTAAACAGGACCAGTCAATGCACTGCGCTGAAGGGTGAAGTTTCAAGTAAACCCTTGAGCAGCTTCTTCATATAAGCAATCAACATAGCCCTCAGTGACTATTAACTTTTAATCATGGAGTACTTTCAACGGCACACACTAAGAGCCCAGAAAAGAATAGTGAACGCAGGGACCCTAACCTGCCCCCCAAAAGACGCCCTAACCCCTCCCCCGATCTGAGGCAGATCCCAAGCACCCTGTGCCCTCATGGTAACAACAACCACACTGCGATCATAACGCGATCATACCACTGTCACTCACAAAATGTCTGTCTCCTTGCCTAACTCTGACAGAGACTCCTGACAGAGGTTTTGGGAAGCCTGCAATCTCCAAGTGCTCCCTAGAAGCCATTCAGAGGAGCAGTGCAATCAAGGTTCGCATGGGCAGTATATGAGAGTTTAAACCACATGACGGGAACCTACAGTAAGTAGGGTGGGGCTGCTGACCAGGCCAGGGTCACCAACAGGAGATGTGCAATGGTGTGGCATCCCAGGGAAGTGCAAAGGGACTCAGGGAGGGGCACAGCAAGTGCCCAAGAGCAAAACAGCCATAGGCTCTTCCCAAGGATCTCCCTCCTTGGTGTCTGCTCTGGGGGAGGCCCAGCAGCTCACCCCTTGACAGGCCAGGTTAACCATATCTCCTAACAGACTGCCACTTCTTTCTGCATCTCCTCTGGGCACGAGAGTTACACTGAGGTCCAGCCAGCCTCTCCGATGCCTGACCTGCCTAGCTTTGGGCCACACCCTGAGTCACCCAGGGACAGCCACGTCTTCAACCGAGATGGCAGAGACAGGCTGTCCAGACTGCAGCTGCCAAGCTCAGGATGGCTCTTTGCCAAGGGAACAGAAAGGACCCTCCCCTCAGCCTCAGCCTCAGTAAACCTCAGCAGTACCTCCACCATCTAGTGGTCCATCTGGAATTGTCACCATTGGAGAGAAATAAACAGGGTGTGGTGGCCCACACCTGTAACTCCAGCACTCAGGAGGATGAAACAGGAGATCAGGCCATTGACCAACCTGGTATATACAGTCTTAGGTAGGAGGGAGGTAGAAAGGGAGGGAGCAAGGGAGGGGGAACTGCCCCCTGCTGGCAACTGCTAACAGCAGCTTTTTCCCAAGACCACCTTGGGCAACCAGCATGTTATTCTATAGCTCCCTGGGAGCTGGAAGATAGGGGGACAGGGAGTCTGTGGGAATCAGAGGGGGCACCTTTTCCAAGAATCCTCTGAACCCAGCAAATTCTAAACATAAGGGAGCAGTTCGCTTTAACTAACAACCATCAAGAAGCAAATTCCAAATTCCCTACTAGGATATTGCACAGTTAACCCAGGTAGAGTGGGGATGACCTGGAGGGGGTAACGAAAGTCCCAGCCCAGGAGCTCTGGCTCCAGGCTCACCCCATACAATAAAAGAATCAAGATAAAGGACACTGGGCCCCTCAGCCCTCCCAGCCCTCCCAGGGCAGGCTCCCTCCAGAAGCACCTCAAATGGCTTGAGAAAACCATTGATCTTTGAGATGCATTATTGATTATGCTGTCCATTAGCACACATTCCCATAGCACTGGCCTGCCACACACCATGCCTGGGGTGAGGAAGACCTCTTTGGACACCATCCATAAAGAGCAAACTACAGAGGAGCAACTGTCCACAAGTGGATGATGTCACCCGAAACACTGCCCTGGTCCCAGACCCACCGGACCCCTGAGACAGCATGGTCCATAGCATGCACCTCAACCCTCAGTCCAGGGCAGGCTACCACCTGCGCAGACTCCAGCCACTGGGAGGAGTCTCCATGAGGCAGACTATGTGACAGCCGCCGCCGCCGGGAGTCATTGGACTCGGTAGACAGAGGGACTTCGTGGCTCCATTTCAGAGGACAGACAGATTTAAACAAGCCCGTTACAGGAAGGCAGCTTCTGACTCTTGCCCTGGATCCGGGTCTCACAACACCATGCAAGAAAGGGGTCCTGGACAGAATTGCAATTGGTACAAGCAACATGCTTTTGTTTCTTTGTTTTACTTGCTGTGTGGACCAGCCAGACACCTGAGTCTTAAGGTCTGGAAGGACAGTCCTTGCTCACACAAACATCCGCTCATCATTCTATACTTACTTATTTCTCAACAGATGATCTGACATGATGTGCACAGACAGCAACGGTCCAAGTGACAATCAGGCCATTATAGTCGCTACGGGGATCTTCCCCCACCACTGCCCAAGGCTGCCTGCTTCTGGGACAGTGTAAACATTCCCAAATAACCCTGCCTGGGCAGCCAGGAGACCAGTTGGACGCCAGGGGCACATATGAAGTGACAGGCCGCTGGTGTCACTGCACCCCCCTGGGAAGGAAACTTCCGTCTGGTAGCGCCTGGTAGACCTACAGCAGGGTCAGATGGCTGGCTACAGGCCCCGAGTCCAGTGTGAGGCTGGCCACCCACGGGCCTGGGCTGTGCTCAACACAGTGAGGTTTTCAAAACAAAAACAGGGCAAGTTCATGTGGCAAACGCCCCAGAACGTAGGGGCAGGCCTCCCACCACATGCTCCATTGGAAGCAAGACTCCCCATTCACCCACAAAGGGACTAAACCGAATACATAAAAAGGACAACTACGTGCTCTGCTCTGTTTTTCACGCCATGACTGGCAGAGCCCCGACAGAACCAGCCCCCTGCAAATCACCGGGCGCCAGCAACAGGTGCAGCCCGAGCTGAAGCCTGTGGTTCCGGGCGGTTCTAGAATAACGCAGCCCGAATCTTCCAGGAAGCCACAGCCTTGCAGCGCCCACTGCCCGGTGGCAGCGACCCTAGGGCGGCTGCCCTGTGAGCCGCACCTGTCTGAGTGCACCGCGCCACATCCGGTGTGCCCGAGCCAAGGCCTGGGAGACCGAAATAGAAGCCGGTTAGGCCGGGGCTTGGGAGCCCGGCTAGGGGCACCGGGCCTGACCTGGCAGGCGCGGCTCAAGGGGCGAGCACCCGGGGGTCCCAGCGCGCGGGGCCTGGCTGGGCAAGCCGCGATTGGCTGAGCGTCCAGCGTCCCTGCTCCAGAGCAGCCACCTGCCTGCCAGGGCCCGGCGGGAGCCAGCGAGAGGAGGCCGGGGAGGGATCCGAGCTGGGATGAGACTGCAGAGAGGGTCCAGGGGACGCGGCGGAAATGTAGGGATCCGGGTGGGAAGGGGGGGGGGGGATCCGGAGGGTCTGGGTGCGAATGCGAGGGAGTCCGGGGGCATCCAGGTGGGAATGCAGACCGGGTCGTAGCAGTGTGGGAGGAAGCTCTGAGGGGTCCGGGGGCCCCGAGGGGTCGCAGGAGGGGATCCGACAGGGTTCCCTAGGTTTACCGCGGGGGCTCCAGGCGCCCCGCGCACCTGCCCAGCCCCGTGCGCGCTCCTCCCGCGCCGGCCCAGTGGCTTACCTGAAGCGCGCGTCCGACCCGCGGCGGCTCTCGGCGGGGCCCGGCTGG